>APFE030887914.1:0-74996 GCA_000404065.3 Pinus taeda | reverse complement strand
TCATCAACCATGGCCTCTTTCTAGAGTTTTCCATCCTCTAAATCCATTGCTTCCTTCACAGTTTTGGGATCATCATCAGTAACAGACAAATCAAAATTTGAATGGAAAGTAGATGGACTATACCTTTCAGGTTGCCTTCTTTCTTGAACTAATCTTTTCATAGCCGGAGTTTGTGGCTCTTCATCTTCTGATTCCTCCTCTGCTGTAGAAGAGTCTGATTCTTCCTCCTTTAGTTCAACCTCTATCTTCACAGGTTCCTTTGGTTGGACTTCATGTTTAATAACATCTTTCACCTCTCTGAACACCACATCTCGGCTGTACACAACCTTCCTTGTTACAGGGTTCCAAAGCTTATAGCCCTTTAAACCATCCTTATACCCAATAAAGATGCACTTTTCAAATTTACTATCCAACTTGGTTCGTTTCTCCTTTGGAACATGTACGTGTGCATCACATCCAAATACCCTCAGATGTGAAAGAGATGGTTTCTTACCAGTCCATACCTCTTGTGGAGTCTTATCCTTGAACACTGATGAAGGTGACCTGTTGACCAGGTAACATGCAGTATCCACTGCCTCTGCCCAGAATTCCTATCCTAACCCGGCACCACTGGGCATGCTTCTTGTCCTTTCCATCAACGTGTTATTCATTCTTTCTGCAGCTTCATTTTGCTGAGGTGTATATGGAGTAGTCTTCTATCGTGCTATACCACACTTCTTATAGAATTCTTCAAATTCCTTGCTGCAAAACTCTCCACCATTATCTGTACTCAGCACCTTTATCTTCATTTCTATTTGATTTTCCATGAGAACCTTAAATTCTTTAAACCTGTCAAAGGCTTCAGATTTCTTCTTAAGGAAAAATGTCCATGTATTCCTTGAAAAGTCAACTATAAATGATACATAGTACACAGAATTACGCAGTGATGGAACCTTCACAGGTCCAAAGACATCATTGTGCACAAGTTCTAATATCTGTTTCGCCCTTTTACCACCAAAGGGGAAACTCACCTGATTCTGCTTCCCATATACATAACTTTCACAGAAATCAAAATCCAGAGAGCTATTACTCGTACCTTCTACCATACATTTACCATGAAGTATTCGAAGGCCCTTCTCTCCAAAATGTCCAAGTCTTTGATGCCACATCATGGTCTTCTCTCCAGAGACCACTAGATTTTCTGCTCCAGTTTCAGGAACCATAAAATTATTGCACCCATCAATAACAGTGCTACCTTGCAGCTTGTATAGAGTTCCAATCCGAACTCCCCGCATCAATACTAGTGCTCCCCGAACCATTTTGCAGGTATCCTTCTCAAACACTATTTTTACACTTACATCATCTAGCTTGCTTACAGAAATTAGATTTCTAGCTAATGTAGGAATATGTAGAACACTTGGAAGCATTCTAACCCTTCTACCTTGCAAATTCAACTCTACCCATGACCAATGATTCTAGCCTTCCTAATCCCCCAAGAAGACATCACCACCATCATATTTCTCATACTCGTAGAACCGCTCTCTATGGGGAGTGAAGTGAAAGAATGCACCTGAGTCAATCAACCATGCCTCATGATCTACATGTGTACTTCAAGAAGCCAATTACACATCCCCACCTTCATCTGAGGTGGTTTTCACCTCTGCAGAAGGAGCCTCATCAGATCCCTTTCCTTTTTCAGGAGCTTTAGATTTACAGTCCCTTTTGAAGTGGTCTTCCTTTTCGCATTTCCAGCACACCACCTTTACAGGTTTTCCTAGAGATTTAGATCTCCCTCTAGATTTGGATCCCCCACTCATTGACTTATTTTTGTTTCTGTTCTAAGACCATCCTCAGATAGACAAGGCATCACCATTCTGGCTCTCCATATTTTTTCGTCTCATCTCCTCTGTCAGCAAGGCTGAGACTATTTCATCAAACTGCAAGGTAGTTGCATTGCTACCTATTGTAATAACCATACTATCCCATGAATTTGGTAGAGAGCACAACAAATTGATGCACTTATCTTCATCTGAAATTTTAATATCAACAGATGCTAACTGACTTACCACAATATTAAATGCATTCAGATGCTCTGTCATCGAGTCTCCATCTTTCATCCTCGGGTTATACAGCTTTTTCCGCAAGAACAGTTTATTCACCAGAGACTTAACTTGGTACAAAGTCCCTAAATTGTCCCACAAATCCTTCGTCGTAGCTTCCCCTGATACATTCAGTAATACTGAATCTGAGACACACAACCGTATTGTGCTCTTTGCCTTCTGATCCAACTTCTTCCATTCTTCATCGGACACTCCATTGGTTTAGTACCCGGATCTACCGTGATCCATTGATCTTTATCCACCAACAGATCCTCCATCTTGAGTTTCCACAACTCAAAACTCTGACCATTAATTTTCTCGATCTCTATCTTTCCACTGCTCGCCATCTTCTTTCACCACCATAATCGATCTCGAAGATCTCCCTCTAAACAGGGTGTACCACAGGCCCAAGCGAAACCCCTTAGCAACAAAGGCGTCCCCTTGAAGCCAAAACAACTTTGATACCAAATGTAGGTTTTAACCCTATACAGAAATTACTTGCATACGAATTCTAAAACACAGAAAATAAACAATGCGAGAGAATAACACATAAAACACATATACATAGAGGATTTCCCCTGGATCCCAAAACCGAGACTACCAACTTGAATTTTTCATTATGTTCCTTTCAATGTTATAATACATATTTATACATGCCGAAGCATCCAATACCATGGACCGAAAACCATTGCGTCCAATACCATGGACTGCAAACCATCGCGTCCAAAAACATGTGCGAAAATCATGCATAAAACCATGGGTTTGCCCATCCTAACATAGGGTCCAAAACCAAAATTTTTCGGGGCGCTGCCTCGGACCCCAGAAAGTGGGGTTATAGGTACACCTCAAACCCCTTGTGACCCCCACCTGCTACACAATCGGCGCAATGAAGGGGGGCCTACCCCCCTTCTAGCCCCCCGGTTAACTATGTGGGCTAGTCATGGAAAGAATATAACACAACCCAACACATTAATCTAAGTTCCCCATACTTCAATGGCTAATAGCCCAAATCCAGTTCCACACATGCCTTATCCTTGGCCACATTGATGTGATCTTTTTTCCCCAACCTTTGCTAAAATATTCCGACATAGTGATATGACCCAAGTACCCCCCATCCTTGCAAGCACCAGACATGATATGAGATGATCCATTATGTCCGCCCCACTTGACTCCAAAGAAAAAAACAAAAAGGCAAAGGCACAAGGGGAAGAAAGGTCAGTCAAACCTCAAGGAATCAAGCATGAAATTTTTTGACAAGGAGAGTAATTTACGAAAAAAGGCACCAACCTAGTCACCTGCATCATGAAAACATGATTACTCGAAAATGACGATTCATTACAAGAATCAATTTGTAACTTATGTAAAATAAGGGAAATTGAGTTACTGGGATTTGAAGAGATCTCTTGAGAAATTTCATTAACCGTCGCTGACAACGCATAAGAAGAAAGAGTAGGAAGAAGATTCAAGCTTGAAATCAACATCGATGTAGGAATCCTATCCCCAACCTTCATTCATGGATGGAATCCCCCTCAACAAGCCCCCACCTCCCTTGTCAGTGTGATGCTTCTTTTACGTATTATCATCATTTGAAATTCCTCTAAAATATGAGGGACATTGAATAATTAAGTTCCTAATATTGTGACATCACCTACACCAGAAAGGGATACCCTCATAGTTAAGGTCCTGCAGTCAAATGGAATCCTTCCCTATATTCATAGTTGCAATCAATTTTTTCTTTAGGTCTAGGCATACTAAAACCATAGCAATCAATTTATACTAAGTCTGTAGGAAGGAGTAGTCCACATCCAGAAATATCCCAAGACTATTACCAATTATTGTGAAGTTCTGAGATTTCCACATGTTTGACGAAAACCCTGGAAATCTAACCCACACTAGAATTTCATCCATCTTCTCTTTCCATGCATCAAAGAGGGGAGTCCAAAATTTAAAGAGGACTAGTGTAGAATCAATGGATCAGGCCCCCATTCTAATGCGCTCAATGTCGCCCTTATATTTAAATGATAATTGAATCCATCTCATAGCAAGAAGGAAAACATCTGGAGCATTTGAAAGCACCGACACAATGACCTTGTCTTGCCACTCTAAAATCGAGTTAATCCCAAAGTTATGCCCATGGGGCCGCCCAACAAGGGCTTTTTCAGCCAAGGCCACCACATCCTCCATTTAAAATTCATCACCCATGCACAAATTATATGGGATTGGGGATAGATCCCCTTTTAGAGCCTTGAATTTTTTCTTTCCAGTAGATGGCTGACCCGAGAGTTCCACCTCCAAAGACTCCTCAACAAACCCTTCATGAACAGAGAAATATGATACCTAAGTAAAATGAGAAGCCCCAATGACCCCAGTATATTAGCTAATTATATATGTGGACCAAACCTCCCAACATGCTCGACCCTAGGGAAAAATAGAGACACCGTCACATGCCCCACCCATCCACCAACAATTGAGAATGATGAGAGAAATTAAAAGTAGAGGATTCACCACCTGAGCTTTAGTTTATTTTACTTCCTTGAAACCTTTCTGAGAATGGCTTGGTTAGGGAAAAAATACCCTCATTCATGAAGCTCATAAATGTATAACCAACTAACACAACCGGAAGGGAAAAACCACCCATCATGAAAGGAAGACCAAAACACGGGGCCATTGGAGTGGAAAAATAACAGGTGGAAGCTAGATGGACACCTCCCATCACCACACTGGAAGGATTCCAAGGTAACCCAACACCTGGGTTCGAAGCCTCAATGGAAAACCCCAGAGACACAGACATATAAACCCCATTTGAGGAAATTTCCCCATTTGACACAAAAATGGAGCCCCTGTTTGGGCTGACCGTATTATAGTCTACATTGTCCACATAGTCCATATTAAAATACAAAACCCACCACAAAAGCCACGAAACAAATGATAGTTTGGACCTAGTGGGTGCATGAGAACCATAAAAGACAGTAAAAAATACCAAAAAATACCCCGAGATAGTGTCGAAAAAAATGGATATCACTAACACCCAAGAAGTGGCCCATGAAACCAGGGGATATGTTCCAGTGAAGGGGTTCTGATGCAACACAATACATGTATGGGAGGGCCACAAACCAAGTCTTGAAAGAAAACTACAATGCAAGAGTAGCTTCACATCGAGCTCAACAAGGTGACACATATACTTATGATATCCTATATCTATATCTATATCTATCTATTATCTATATATATCTATATATATATATATATCTTATATATATATATATATATATATAATATATATATATATAATATATATATATTATTATATATATATATAATATATATTATATATATATATGAGTTAACTTGGAGAAGGGCCTCCTCAAAGTGTTTTAAATCTAAGTTGATGTCTAGACACACCTAAAAAAATTTGGATTATGAGCAATGACAATTTAAGTCCAATGTTTGTCATATGTATGGACGTTTTTCCTAAGACTACTTATTGATGTTTGAATAATTCTCTTAGGTGAAAGATATAGAGCAAAGAAAGAGATTCACTCTTAGGATAAATGATGGGATAATAAAGCGAAGGATAGTAGCAACAAAGGAAAAATAGAAAAGTAGCAAATTATAGTATTAATAATAGATTCACTATTTTGGGTTTACAAAAGGAGAAGGGTGTACCCAACAACAAGTGGACCTCCAACCCCTCGACTCAAAATGGAGGAAGGAGAAACGCTAGTGTAAGGCACTCTAATATAACTGGAGCATGAGGCCCAAACTCAAGGCACAAATAAATTATAACAAGAAAAACATTCAATAAGATTGAACATTGATGGTTGCAAGGATGGTTTAGAAAAATCTTTGACCAATACAATTAAAGGATCTCTTAGGAAAGTATAAGAGGGATCCCTTAGAGATGGGGAAAATCAACCTTCTAATGGTAAAGATGGACAATCATATTTTATTTGGGTTATAGGACCGTAGAGTAAATTAAGGATGAAAATTCATTAAAAAGATCGAAGAACGGGAGACAAGTAGTGAAAAGGCCATGGGAAACTAGTCTACAATTTTTCTGAGATTATGATTAGTATCTGAGAAAAAATCAAGTATGAAAATTCTATCATGAAATTAAGGGTTTGGAATCTAAAGAAAAATGGAAACAAAATATTGTTAATAGAAGAAAAAACCACAATTATTCTTCAACATAACCAATTGGTACATTATTTTGGACATGTGGAGTCGACACCTAGTTTAGGATGGTACTTGCGTGACATGTGGTTGATTTCAACCGCTACTACTATAACCCCTAGGTGTACCCATGCTGCCCCACAAGAGGCACATAGGGTTAGTCAAGGTTTGAACCAATGACATCTTAAGGAGTGCCTTAATAGTGCACCCTATCGCCAATTGATCTTTACTTCAAGGGAAACTAACTTGTACAAGTTATGGTAAGAAAATCCAATGTTTTTCTAGAAAATAATTCTGCAAATATAATTTCAAGGTCTCCTAGGGGATCTTGCAACTTTCTAAGGTGTTAGAATTTTGGTAAAGGACATGCGGTGAAATCCACTCACTAGATCATGGGTTTATTTGTTGATAGAATAGCTTATACGATAAAAATAACTAAATTCTATTCTACTTACTAAAATAGGGGAAAAGGGGCATGTTGGGACTCTTTGAAAGTCTCATTGGAGGAACTTTGATAATAATATTAAATCATTGTTGAGAAATACAATCTCATTTTGGATGAAAAGGAGAAAGGGTTGTTAGCGGTTGTGGAGTGGGGGGGGTGGAGATAATAATAATGAATCATTGTTGAGGAATTCAATCTCATTTTGGATGAAAATTCGAAAGGGTTGTTAGTTGTTGTATAGGGAGGGTGAATATATTTGAGACCCATTTAGAGAGATTGTAGTAGATATGATATCTAACTATGGTAATTGGTTTTAAGACATAAAATGAAATTAACATGGTTAAATAAAAGGGTTGTGTATGAGTTTCAGAGGAAAGGTTACACAAATTCCTAGTTTGAGAATTTCCTAGTAGATCATGCCTCATTAACCTTAGTCATTATCCTTATTTCCATCTTTGAGTGCAAACCTATAACCCTATTAATTGACAAAACAGATGATTTGGGTCCATTTCTAGTGAGGTATAATATTTCTTGGGTTGGTTTGATCAAGACTTATGCAGGAACACAACATAATACATATATAAACATAAACACAAAGATGCAGCAAAAATTAATCTTCATTTCATTAATATCAAAGAGATGAAAGATGCTTACATATAGAATGGAAATAAACTAACTCGAGTGATGGTAGCTTATCTCTGAGAAGATATGTGGCAGCTACATGCCTCTGAACTGTGTTATAATGAGGCTCAAGTGCCTTTTTATTATTAAACAACAAAGAGAAACCCTAAAAAACGAAAACCCTAATCCTAGGAGATGGAACATTAAGAGTTTGTAGGCCTCATTGGGATTAGTTGGGAAGCCAACTTCCCGGGTTCGCAACTTGGTCATATAATCTCCATTTGGTGCATACGATACCTCATTAGAAATGTTTCTCTGAGTATTATAGGATTTGCAACATGGCTTTGAGCCTGCTGCGGACCTCAAAAAGACTTTGTTTAAGGGGTCAAAACAGCTACAGAAGTTCGGGAAATGAAAAAATACTAAAAATAGTAAATGCTGCTATAATTAAGGAAAATGATGAAACCAACTGGAGGTCTAGGTGGAATAGGCGGGTGGCCACAAATATCCACCTTGATCATGGTTAATAAAACTTCAAATCATTGGTTTAGAATCTTGGTCCACCCTTAGTAATATAAAAAACTTATGGAATCAAGCCCATGAAGGAAAACCAAATACTAAATGATGCTCTTTCAATGTGACATATAATTTCATATATTCAAAATTAGTTAAACCTCAAGGAGATGAAGAATGTTGGAGACTCAAAGAAAAAATTATATGGTTAAGAGAAGGGGATGTAAATAAAAATTCCTTCCACTTCCAAAGTATTGCAAGAGGATGGAATAATATCTTATAAATAACACACCAAAATTGGGAGAGAATAATGGATACTGAGTAGGTCAAAGATGCTTCATTTGAACACTTCAACACCTACATAGAACTAGTAATAGAGATAAAGGAAGTAGGAGAAAGTGTTGAAATTTCAAGAATCACTGCAATAATATAAATTCAAAAATATCACCTCGAATTTGAGGTTCCTTGAACTTATTTGTTGTGAACTTTTAGTCTTTGGGATGAATTTGAGACATACATTACAATGGTTTATATTTCACTTTTATCTAACCAATTACATAAGTTGGCCCAAAAAAAAAACTCGAAATGATTGTACTTCAAGGGAACAATGTTTTCATCACTTGGGACATACTTCTAAATGTGAAACAAATATGAAAATCACTTATTACAAGAGATTTATGTTGGCGAAAAATTTGAATATAAATACCCAGGGTTCTATCACATTGTGCCAACAAAGGGGTCGTCGTAGTCTATCATAAATCTGACATTTCGATCTTTCGCAAGGGAAGAAGCCCTTACTTGAGGTATACCAAGACTTAGAAGTGATGTTTGGGGTTTAGGAGGTGACGTAATTCATTTTGTCTATTAAAAAACTGATCCAGGTGTATATTGGTGACCACCCACCTATTTCACTTGGATCTCGAACACTGTTTCCTTTCAGTTTAGCACGAATTTCTATTTTTGGCAGTTTTTTGGGTCCTGAACTTCCAGAGGTGTTTTGAGGTCCTAAAATACATTTTTTGGGAAAACGAAGAGACCCAAAAAGTGCTTAATTTCACAAAATAGATTCTCTTTTTTCCTCCTCATGGATATCTTTGAAGTGAGGTATTTTGATATCCAAACATAGATCGAATGCCAAAGTTATGACCCTAGGAAGTTGGCAGTCTAATTTACTCCAACTGGGCCAAAACCAGTGGCACTTGATCTCCTAGGGTTAGGGTTTCACACTTCTTCCTTATGGAAAAAAATACCTCAGAGCCTCATTGTAACATAGTTCAGAAGGTATGTAGCCATCACATCTCTTCTCAAAGTTGAGATACCATTTCCGAAAACTAGTTTATTTCCATTCTGCATGTAAGCAATTTTCAATGTTTGTTATTAATGAGTTGAAGTTTAGATTTTTCTGTAGTTATGTGTTTCTGTTTAAGTGTGTATTTAATTTCATTCCTAAATAAATCTGGTTTAGTGGTATTAGAGTAATTTTATCTTTCTTTGTTTTTCAGTGCATGTCTCGAACGAGGTTGGGGTATAAGGAGTTAGGATTTGAATTAGTTGAGCCCTTGCAAGACCGACCTTAATGACCCCGACGATCTCCCATGGAAGAAGAAACTAAACATGAGGGAGTAAGAGATCCTTTCAAAATGTTGCTAAAAGAACCCCTTGAGCAAAATAAGAATGAGATGATGGAAAAATTTCCCCAGACCCTTTGGTAGGTATTCGCGGGTGAAGTATCTTCATCTGACGACCACCTCAGAGGCACCCCATTCAAGGTACAATTTAACTTTTACATTCCTATATTTGAAGGCCATATAGAAGCAAATACTGTAGATATATGGTTAAATCTATTGCAAGGATATTTTCCAGTCCATAATTTTCCCAATAGGGAAAATATTACTTTTTCACTTCTCAAAGCTGATTCCCACGTCAAGAATTGGTAGGAAACCTACTATGAGCAGAGGGATAAGAAGGAACCCTCACATTTTTCAGCCACAACCACTTGGATTTATTTCCAAGATGATGTTAAGGAACAATATTACCCTATCGGGAGCTATGAAGATAAGTGCGTAAAATGGACCACATTATGACAGGGAAGGGACTAATATGTGCTAGAGTTCACACATATTTTTCAAGTCAGCTATAACAAAGTTCCAATAGAACCCACAAATGTATGGAAGACCGCCTTCAAATCCAAGGAGGGAATTTTTGAGTGGTTGGTCATGCCTTTCAGTTTGAAAAATTCCAATGAAACTTTTATTAGGTTTATGGATGATATCTTTTGGCCCTTTAATAACATGTTCATGGTTGTATACCTAGACGACATCATCATCTTCAACAAGGGTTGGGAAAATAACTTGCAACACATTTGATAGGTCCTTCAATCCTAGCGACAACACAAACTATGTGAAACCATAGAGAAATGTAACTTTGGCATGAGCTAGGTCCAATACGTGGGTTACATCATTGATGAAAAAGGCATGCATTTTTATCTAGGTAAGATCATTTATGAAAAAGGCATGCATTGATGAAAAAGGCCTCCTATTTCCTTGCACAGTTTTTCTTGGGGTCCAGTGATGCCACATGTGTGAATTGGCCTCATCACACTCACAAAAACTAAAGAAGTAACTATGCAATCCTCAAGGAAAGAATTCCTTTTGCATGCAAGAGATATTCACAATGGAATATTCCTGCAATTGATAGTACACTATCCCTTCATCTGATCTCAACTGGGTCTCTTTCTGAACTGACATGCATGAGTTATTTATGAGAGAATGTTTAGTTATCTGAAGTGTAGTAGTTACATGCATGCATGCATTAACTAACTAAACTCACAATTAATTCAACAAACTGTTTGAATTAATCTAACTGGACTTGACTCAGTTAACTGAGCCAACTAATTACAACTCAATATTACAACTCATCCTATCTCTTTAATTGATGGACAAATTCCTCAATCAATGGAGAAACTATTGCATGTCCCCACATAGACTTCATGTTTGATTTTCTACAACTAATTAACTCATGGTGAATTAATTAATTATTTTACAAACAACTGCTAAGATCAAATTCGAATTTTTCCTTCTCTATTTTAGTTCAGGGACTAACTAAAATAGGGAGGTATCACGAAATGCTATTTATAGTAGTACTAAATTTATCACTTCTATATTTAGCATTTCTTGTTGCTATTTTCAACACTCCCTCTCAACAAGAAAGGGATTACCAGTAACCCCAATCTTGTCTCTGTGGAGCTCAAACTTGCATTTTGACAATGCCTTCGTCAAAATATTTGCATCCTGTTCATCGGTCGAAACATACAACAACAACATGATCCTCTTGACCACATAGTCTCGAAGATGGTGATACCGGATATCAATGTGCTTGGACCTGTCATGAAAAACTGGATTCTCAGAGAGTTTGATACAACTCTGATTATCACAGTAGATCATGGTTGGATCCATCCTCTGACCAAACAATCCCACTAGAATCTTCCACATCCAAATGGCCTCACATGCAACCTAACTAGTAGCCATGTATTTAGCCTCTGCTAAGCTAAGTGCAACTAATCTCTATTTCTTGCTATACCAGGAAACTGCAGTTGAACCAAGGTTGAAGATTCCTCCAAAAGTGCTCTTTCGGTCTGACGGACTCCCTGCCCAATCCACATCTGTGAAGCCCTGAAGCTACACTCCCTCTATCCGTCTATACCACAATCCGAACTGAGATGTGCCTCTGAGGTATCTCAACACATGCTTTGCTGCCTTAGAAAACAACTTGGTAGGCTGAACCATAGATTGACTCAGCTAGTTCACCGCAAATCATAAGTCAGGTCGTGTGTTCACCAGATACATAAGTGAACTCACTAGCTGTCAATAAACAGTAGCAGCTACTACTCACTTGAAGTAGCATCCTTCTTCCTCCAGTTCCCAGCTAGAGGAGTTTGCATGGGTTTGCACTTCTCCATATGGAACCGCATGAGGATCTCATTGGCATACTTGCCTTGAGACACAAAAAATTCTCCATCTCTCTGCCACACCTACATGCCTAGAAAGTAGTGCATAAGACCCATGTCTTTAATTTCAAACTCTATTGCAAGGTCCTCTTTGTAAGACTGTATCAGGTGATCATCACCTATCAAAATCAAATCATCGATATAAAGAACAATGATCAATGGTTTACCTTCTACCATGATGTGGTAAAGGTTCTCATCGGCTTCACTCTTGGTGAATCCCAACACAGTGAAATAGTTATTGATCCTGGTGTACCAAGCATGAGGTGCTTGCTTCAGCCCATACATAGCCCTCTTGAGTCTGCACACATGCGACTCACGATCAAGGGTCCCGAAACCTTTTGGATGCTCAATGTACACCTCCTCCTCAATCTTCCTATTGAGGAATGTTGTCTTCACATCCATCTGGTGGATCTTCCACCGCATCTGAGCTGATAGTGCCAACATCGATCTAATTGATGAGTAGCTTGCCGCAGGACCAAAAGTCTCATCATATTTGATCCCCTCGACCTGTGAGAAATCTTGAGCAACAAACCTTGCCTTATGTTTCTCAAAACTACCATCAGCTGCCTACTTTACCTTGTAAAGTCATCTGGAACTCACCATTGACTTTCCCAGAGGTCTTGGGACAACATCCCACACATTGTTCCGAATGATAGAGTCATACTCCTCTACCATTGCATCAACCCAGACTAGTTGCTACACTGCCTCCTTGAATAAAGAAGGTTTAGTATCTACACACTCCCCAACCAGGGCCATGTACCTAGTGTACCGCTCGAGTGACCTCCTCTATATGCGCTGAGAAGATGGTTGTCCCACATTCTCTCGCGCATCCAACATCAACTTGTCAACTTACCTTGAGCGTTTCTTCCCATCTTTGGAAGTCTCAGCATGAGTGGGTGTCTCCACTCCTGGATCCTTTGCACGCGGCTGCTTCGCATCAATTTGAGGCTCCTCCTCCTTAGGAACTGAAAGTTCCTCCTCTGTATGCAACTTGAGCTCCCTCTCCAGTGATAATCGCATGGCTTTCTGATCGTGAAACTTCAAATCCCTGTGTACCACTGTTCTCTGACTGGTAGGCAGGTACACCCGATAGTTTTGGGGTGTATCCATGTACCCCACAAGTATTCCCAACTCAGCTGTTGGATATAGCTTTTTCCGGGCATCTTTTGTCACATGACAGTAAACTAATGATCCAAAGATTCGGAAGTGACTCACATTTGGTCGCTTCCCGGAAAAGGCCCCCATAGGTGTCTTCATTCCCAATATATGATGCAGGCTTCTGTTTTGTGAGTATACTAATTTATTGCATGCCTTAGCCCACAAATGCAGTGGTAGGCTTTGATCATGCAACATTGCTCGAGATGCTCCCACAATCAATCTGTTCTTCCTTTCGGCCACACCATTTTGCTGTGGGTTATGGGGTGCCGTCAATTCCCGTTTAATTCCTTCTGCAGTGCAAATGTCTTTAAACTGTTGGGAGACATACTCTTCACTATTGTCGGTATGCAAGGATTTTATTTTCTTTTCAGATTCTTTCTCTGCCAAGGCTTTAAACTCACAAAACCTCAAGAAGGTATGATCCTTCTTTTGCATAAAGTAGATCCAACATCTATGAGAAAAATCATCAATAAAAATAACATAGTACCTTTGTTTAGCGGTGGAGGTTGTAGAGAATGGCCCACAAACATCTGAGTGAACTCGCTCCAGGATTGCTCTAGCTCTATTGTCTCGATCCGGAAAGGAAGATTTCACATACTTACCCAACGTACAACCTTTGCATGTATTCGTTTGCTCCAGTTTTCCTTTGAGTAATTTGGTAGAAATATGCTGCATGATCTTCAGGGCTCCATGGTGGAAGTGGCCCAATCTTCTATGCCATATCTCACCAACATCTTGGCTCTGCACCATCTTAGATTTGGAAATCAATGCAACACAGTTGTCTACCTCCAGCTTGTAGAGATTCTTTACTTGAATCCTGATTTGCTTTGTCTGTACAGTGCCAATATGCCTCAGGAATACCTTTCCTTTGCTAAAGACTAAATCATAGCCTTTGTCTTTTAGCATAACAATAGACACAAGATTCTTCTTCAGGCCTGTACATACTTTACATTAGTCAGGGTGAGAGGAGCACCATGCTCCCTCTGAAACACAACCATACCTTCACCTAAAACACGGTACTTTCCACCATCGCCCATCTCGATCCGCATTTGGAGATCCTTTTGCTCCAGTGTACTGAAATTATTATTGTCACTTGACATGTGGAATGAAGCTCCATTGTCCAGGTACTAAACACATCCCACGATGGATGAAACCATGTATGTGATAAGTAAGAAATCCAACTCAAACTATGAGTCTAGTGCCTCACCATCAGATCCCTTCGAGGAACCCTTCTTGGATTTCTTCTGTGGACAATTCGTAGCATAATGGCCCACTTCATGAGAATGAAAGCATCACACTTTCGTTTTTTCAAACTTCTTTCCACCATGGGAAGAACTAGATTTGGGATGGGATGCCTCCCCTTTTCCTTTCCTCACCTTACTCACTAAGGCTAGATTTTCCTCATCATCTTTCTTTGATGAGGATCCATCTTTGGTGCTTCTTCTTATCTCCTCCTGCATTAGATCTGACCAAAGTTGTTCCAAATATGGTAGTTTTTCTCTTCCATTAACCGAGTCTTGGTAGTTATGCCAACTCTTAGGAAGACTGAGGATTGCAAGAATCACCATGTCATCATCAACAGTCATGATCCCTACACTTCCAAGCTCATCCCTGCAAGTGGTGAGCTTGTTCAGATATGTAGAGATTGTGTTGCCCTTTTCACACTTGATTTTCCTAAGCTTATCTTTCAGCGCCAACTTCCTCTAATCGCTACTATTTTGATATAGATCTTTTAATGTTTTCCACATCGAAAATGGTGTCTCCTTCCCATGGAGACTCGAGACTATGTGGTCTCGAACTCCCTCCAAAGGGATTCTCCTTGCTCTAGCCACACATTTCTTCCAATCCGCCAATTCAGTAGCATCAGTCGGCTTGGGGACTTCTTGATCAATGAAGTCCTTTAGACCATTATCCTCTAATATTGCTTCCATGCGATCCTTCCAGGCTATATAATTCAAACTGCCATCAAGGGCATATTCGAGTCTTAAACCATTGAACGCCATTGGTGAATTTAAGATGTGATAGGAAATCGATATATTTAGGAACCTCAAACTTCGAACTTCTCCCTTCTTGTATACTGTTCTTCGCCTTGATCACCTTTGCTTTGATACCATGTAGAAATTCCCACTTTAGATCACCTGATTATGCAATATATTAAAGCAAAATACAAGATCTACTTCTACAACAAACTTTGTAGAAGCTTAATCGAATATGAGCAAGATCAATGAGAACACATATAACTGAGAATGAGAAATCAATCACACATAACATAGAAGAAATAACCCGGGGAAAGCCTCTGCCTAAAATCCCAATCCCTGTATTATCATACAAGTGGAAATATGTTCAAGTTACAAAAATAATCTACTCACAAGCTATCCTGCTCTCTCTACAATCAAACAATACAACTCACAGACTAAGTAGACAAGAGATATATCTTTCCTCAACCCTCTGAGCCTCCTATTTCCTTGCACGGTTTCTTGGGGTCCAGTGATGCCACATGTGTGAATTGGCCTCATCACACTCACAAAAACTAAAGAAGTAACTGTGCAATCCTCAAGGAAAGAATTCCTTCTGCATGCAAGAGATATTCATAATGGAATATTCCTGCAAATGATAGTACACTGTCCCTCCATTTGATCTCAACTGGGTCTCTGTCTGAGCTGACATGCATGAGTTATTTATGAGAGAATATTCAATTATCTGAAGTGCAACAGTTATATGCATGCATGCATTAAATAACTGAACTCATAATTAATTCAACTAATTGTTTGAATTAATCTAACTGGACTTGACTTAGTTAACTGAGCCAACTAATTACAACTCAATATTATAACTCATCCTTATCTCTTTAACTGATGGATAAATTCCTCAATCAATGGATAAACTGTTGCATGTCCCCACATAGACTTCATGTTTGATTTTCTACAACTAATTAACTCATGGTGAATTAATTAATTATTTTACAAACAACTACTAAGATCAAATTCAAATTTTTACTTCTCTATTTTAGTTCAGGGACTAACTAAAATAGGAAGGTATCAAGAAATTCTATTTATAACAATACTAAATTTAGCACTTCTATATTTAGCATTTCTTGTTGATATTTTCAAAAACTATCACAATGAGACACATTCTGATACAATTCAAAAATACCCCACCTACGATAAAGATATGTATTCCATCATGAAAGCTTACCGACAATGGAAAAATTACATTATGGGGAATGAGATAGTCATCCACATAGATCACCCACCTCTTCAGTTTATACAGACATAAGGGAAGTTGCAGAACGATCACCATTATAAGTGTTCCACATATCTGCAATAATTCCATTTGACATTAAATACAAGAAGGGTGGTACCAATCATGTTGCAGATTGCTTTAACCGAACCCTGGTTGCAACGCTAAGTGTTGTTCTCAACTCTTGTGGCCACAAGACCTCTAGATGGTCATAAATATACAAAAATGATGTAGAGTTCACCCCCACATACCAGATGCTAGTGGATGGAAAACAAGTACCGCACTTCCAACTCCAAGACACATTATTATGCCACCTAGTCCATATGTGTATTCCTTGAAGCGAGCATGCCAAGATGATTTGGGATGTGCACTATATTTCGGTCGCAAGACACTTTGGTGTGGAGAAAACTGTAGAAATATTGAAAAATTATTTTTATTGGCCAAAACTCGAACATGATGTTGGAAAATATATCAGATCCTGCACTGTCTGTGCTATCGCCAAGCAAACCATAAAGAAGAAAGGCTTCTACACCCCTATGCCTAACCTAACCAACACTAGGAATCCATCTCCATGGACTATCTATCTAGCCTCCCTCCAAAAAAGCATGGTAATGACTATGTATTTGTGATCGTGGATATATTTTCTAAGATGGCTATATTGACATCTTCCAAGAAGAGTATCATAGCAGAGGAAACTCCCAAAATCTTCTTTGAACGAGTATGGGTACATTTTGGGATCCCACAAACCAATTTATTAGATCGATATAGAAGGTTCCTAACGACATTTTGGTCAAGCCTTTGGTCTTTATTGGACAGAAAACTCACCAAGTTGGCTGCATTCCATCCCCAAACTAATGGCTAGAAAAAGGTCGTCAACAAGATGATAGTACAGATAATACACATGTACAACTCCAAGCATCCAAGAACATGGGATGAGAGCCTTCCCTATGTGCAACAAAACCATAACAGAGCTATCCATAGCTCAATTGGTTGCAACCCCTTTCAAGTGGGTTTGGGATTTCAACCATTGTGTCCGACTGATGTTGCCATGCCTCATGCGTCTACACAGGAAGAATCTGAACATGTAGAATCTGAGGTTAATAAAGAAACCAAGTTTATTAAATGCATCCAACACATCCGCCAATAGGTCCATGATATCTTGGATAAAGCCAATTCCAAGTATAAACAACAACATGATCAACATTGGGTGCCACATAAATTTCAGGTGGGCGACAAAGTTTGGTTACATTTGTAGAAAGAATGCCTTCACGGAGCCCATTGGAAGCTCTAACCACTTTGATACGAGCCTTACACCATCACCAAGGCTATGGGAGGCAATTATTTCGAGTTCAACATTCCCCCATTCCTTGGCTTGCACCCAATGTTCAATGTGGACCGCCATCGACTATACTTCCCACCATTGTTGGACACAACAGACATTACTGAATCACTGACACCAACAAAACTCAACCAAACTGCATGGAACAAGCCATAATTGATCAGATCATGGACACATAGATCAAGAACACTCGCCAATAGAGGATCCAACTATATCGGGTTGTCAAAGCTAGCTAACCCTTGCAACAATGCAAGTGGCTCACTTGGGCCAAGTTCAGTGGAAGTTTCCCCATCTCATGGAGGCGCTCAACACAATGGGGACCATTGCTTCCTAATTACGAAGTACTAATCCAAGTGGACAATGGTGGCCATCTGCCTATTCCACTTGGACCCCTAATGCTGTTTCCTTAATTCTAGCACAATTTTCTATTTATGGCAGTTTTTTGGGTCTTAAACTTCCTGAGCCATTTTGAGGTCCTAAAAGGTGTTTTTGGGAAAACAGAGAGATCAAAAAAGTGCCGAAGTTCATGTTTTCAATTCTTTTTTTTTCCTGCTCATGGAAATCTTCGAAACACGGTATTATGATAGCTAAACAAATATTGTGTGCCAAAGTTACGACCCCAGGAAGTAGGCGATTTAACTTACCCCAATGGGGCCAAAACCGTTGGTGCTTCATCTCCAGGGTTAGGGTTTGAACTTCTTCCTTATGATAAAAGGGACTCCGAGCCTCATTGTAACACAATTCAAAAGGTATGTAGCCATCACATCTCTTCTCAGAGATAAGCTACCATTGCCCAAGCTAGTTTATTTCCATTGTGCATGTAAACAATTTTCAGTATTTTTTATTAATGAATTGAAGTTCAGTTTTCATTGTAGCTCTATGTTTCTATTTAATTATTTATTTCCTTTTTTTCCTACATAAATCTAGATCAATGGTATCATAGTGGTCTACTCTTTCTCTTTTTTTTTTGTGCATGTCCCCAACAAGGTCAGGGTATAAGGAGTTAAGACTTGAACTAGATGGATCCTTGCAAGACCAGCTTCGACGACCCCGACGACCTCCCATGGCAGAAGAAAATAAATATGAGGAAGTAGGAGAAATATCAACATTGGGTGCCCCATAAGTTTTAGGTAGGTGATAAAGTTTGGTTACATTTGTAGAAAGAATGCCTTGCTAGAGCCCATCAGAAGCTCCAACCACTTTGATATAGGACTTACACCATCACCAAGGTTGTGAGAGACAACTATTTTGAGCTCAACATTCCCCCATTCCTTGGCCTACACCCAGTGTTCAATGTGGACCACCCTTAGCCATACTTCCCACCATTACTAGACACATTAGACATTGCCAAACAAATGATACCAATAGAGTTCAATGAAAACTACATGGAACATGCCAAAACTGATTTGATCATGGATACATAGAACAGGAACACTCTCCAATAGAGGATCCAAATGTATGGGGTTCTCAAAGCTGGCAAACTCTTGCACTAAGGCAAGTGGCTCACTAGGGACCAAGTTCAGAAGAAGTTTCCCCATCTCATGGAGGCACTCAACGCAATGGGAACCATTGCTTCCTAAGGGGAGAGGACTAATCAAGGTGTATATTGGTGGCCATCCATGTATTCCACTTGGAACTGCAACACTATTTCCTTTTAGTTTCCTTAATTCTAACACAAATTTTTATTTTTGAAAGTTTTGGTCCTAAACTTCTAGAGTCATTTTGAGGTCCTAAAATACATATTATGGGAAAATGGAGAGGCCGGAAAAGTGCCAAAGTCTTAAACATAGATTGTCTTTTTCCCTCGTCATGGATATTTTCGAAACTAGTTATTATGATAGCCAAATGAAGATCGTATGCCAAAGTTATGACCTTGGGAATTCAGCAGTCCAGCTTAGCCCAACGTGGCCAAAACCATTGGAGCTTCATCTCCCAGGGTTAGGGTTTTACACATTCCTTTTGATAAAATGGCCTCTGAGCCTCATTGTGACATAGTTTAGAAGGCACGTAACCATCACATCTCTTCTTAGAGATAAGCTACCATCTCCTGAGCTAGTTAATTTCCATTTTTCATGTAAACAATTTTCAATATTTGTTATTAGTGAATTGAAGTTCAGTTTTTGTTGTAGTTGTGTGTTTTTGTTTAAGTCTATATTTCATTTTTTTCCTGCATAAATATGCATTAATAGTATTAGAGTGATATACTCCTTCTCTATTTTTCTATGCATGTCCGTAATTAGGTAGGGGTATAAGGAGTTAATACTTGAACTGGTTGAGCCCTTGAATACTGACCTTGATGACCTCGACGACCTCCCATGGCGGAAGAATAGAAATATGGGGGGATAGGAGATGCTATCAAAATGTTGCTTGAAGAAGCCTTCGAGTGACAAAGGAATGAGATGATGGATAAAATTTCCCAGATCCTTCGACGAATATTCACGGGTGAAACATCTTCATCCGACAAGAACATTGAAGGCACCCCCTTCAAGGTACAAGTTAACTTTGATATTCCTAAATTTGAAGGCCATATATATATATATATATATATATATATATATGTTGTAGAGAAATGGTTAAAATATATTTGAAGGATATTTTTCATTCCATAATTTTTCCAATAGGGAAATGATTGATTTTTCACTCCTCAAAGTCACCCCCCATGTCAAGGACCAGTGGGAAACCTACTGTGAGGAGAGAGATGAGAAGGAACCATCACTATTTTAGTTGCACCTTGGAATTCTTTCCGACACGCCTTTAAGGAACAATATTACCCTATCAGGAGTTATGAATATAAGTACATAAAATGGACCACACTGCGTATGGGAAAGGACTAAGATATACTATAGCTCACAAATATTTTTCATATACTTTGCGCAAAGATGGATATCAAGGATTATGAGAGCCATACTGTACTCAAGTATTGCAGATATCTACACAAATACATCTAGGACGATATGGAGTTCCAGGAAATCTCCTAACTTGGAGCTACATACCGATATGCTGTTAAGATTGAGAAGAAATTTAAATAGAGGAAGTGAGACTTTGGATTTGTGAATCCTAATGAAGGGAAAGACACCCCCAAACCACAGAAAAAAGGGTAGAGTCAAGGTGGGATGATCGAGAGAAATCCATTGAAGCCACAAGAAAAGAATAGAACCACAAATATGAATAAGGAGATGGGGAAATGGTGTGAGTTCCACAAGAGCCCCACTCAAAACACAAATGAGTGTCGCGTCAAGTAGTCGCTGGTAGTTGAGCTAAAAGATTCAAATTAAGATGAATGTTCTAAATTTGAGTTAGAACCTGAAAAGGGGAACTATAAGGGGAAGCATATTATATATGTATAGCATAGCCCCATCATCACCACCACCAAGGTAAAGAAGATTGAGCTTGAAGATTGAAAGAAGGGGGAGTGTCTCTTCCACTCACAAATGTGGGTGAAGGGTTATACACTATAGTTCATTGTCAATAGTGGGAGACAAAAGAACCTCATCTTAAATGAGGCAGCAAAGTGGTTGGGCCTATCGATGAAACCACACCCAAACCCATACACCATTAGATGGCTCCACCAAGGGTGAGATATTTTCTTTAACCAACAGTGTCACCTGCCCTACAATATCAAGCCCTTCACATATGAGGTACTATGTGATGTTCCTCCCCTTGAGGTTTGTGATGTATTATTAGTGCAAAAATACTTGTGGAAGCTTCATGATTTATATGAGTCCAAGCCTCACACTATTATTATTACTTTGGGTAGTAAGCTATACATGATACTGAAGTTAGCCTCACCTACCACCATTTCTTTGATCTCTGCAAAGCAATGCAACAATATCATCTCCCATACCTAGAAATTTGTTTTATTTTTGATTCACTCTCAAAGTAAGGGGAAGATCCTCGTCAGATCCATGGCCCCTAGGAAGGGTTCCTCCACACATTAGAAGCAGGTGGATAAGGTTTGGGAAGAATACAGGGGCATCTTCTCCTCACCCACAGGAGAACCTTTGCACTGTCAGGTCATGCATTCGATAAATATGACTCACATAGAACCCCTACCTAATAGGCCTATATACCTCCACTTTATTCTAGAAAATGAATAAATCAAGTGATAGATCGAGGATTTGCTACAAAAAGGGCAGATGCAACCAAGTTCCTTTCCTTGTGGGGGCATGATTGTACTCATAGAGAAGAAATATAGGACCTGGAGACTCTGCATTGATGATCAAGAACTAAATAAACTTACTGTCAGGAACATGTATCAAATTCCTTATATTTATGACCTTCTTGACCATATTTAGGGGGCCAAGTACTTCACCAAGATCGATTTTTAACCTGGATATAACTAGGTTCCAATAGAACCCACATATGTATGGAAGACCACCTTCAAATCCAAGGAGGGCCTTTTTGAGTAGTTGGTCATGTCTTTCAGGTTGAAAAATGCCCCTGCAACTTTTATGAGGCTAATGGATGACATTTTTTGGCCCTTCACCAACTTGTTCATGGTTGTATACACAGATGACATCCTCATCTTGAACAAGAGTTGGGAAGAACACTTGCAACACATTCAACAAGTCCTTCAAACCTTGCAACAACATAAAAAATGTGCCAAATTGGAGAAATGTACCTTCATGAGCTAGGTCAAATACCTGGGTTACATCATTAATGAGCAAGGCATGCATTTAGACTTGGATAATATCCATGTTATTCAGGATTGTCCAGCCCCGACCACTCTAACATAACTTTGCAGCTTTGTGTGCCTTGCCAATTTTTATCAAAGGTTCATGTTGGCATTCTCTCATATCAATTGGCCTTTGAGTCAAGTTACCAATGGTGGAATGAAAGCAAAAATTTTCTAGTCTAAGTCCCAACAAAATGTAGGTTTTAACCCCATACAAAATTACCTGCATATGAATTCTGATAACGGAAAATAGGCAATAGCGAGAGCATAACACATAAAACAAATATACACAGATATTTTCCCCTGGATCCCAAAACTGGGACTACTAGATTGATTTTTCATTATGATCCTTTCAATGTTACATTACATATATATACATGCTAAAGCATCCAAAGCCATGGACTGAAAACCATGTGTTGCCTCGAACCCCGTAGAGGGGGGCTAACCACCCCCCCCCTTACAAGGGGAGCTGCGCCCCCCCGTGACCCCCCCACTACGCATCAGTGCAATGAAGGGGGGGCTCTGCCCCACCTCTAACCCCCCAGTTAAGCTAGGGGGGCTAGTCGTGGAAAGAATATAACACAACCCAACATTCTCCCACTTGTTGTTTTATTTCCACAAGGGGCCACAAGAGAGCTTAGTCATTTTTCCAACCCTACAACACCCATTATTTCTCTACACCAAGAGAAATTCTCAGAGCTCACAAATTTTGTCAATGCATCTGTAGTATTCTTCAAAGTGTCCACTTTTACCAGCAAAACCTTTTTATCTTCTATCACATCCTTCACAAAGTGATACTAAACATTAATGTGCTTTGTCTTTGAATGGTAAGTAGGGTTCTTTGCCAAGAAAATTGCACTTTCGTTGTCACAGTGTATCCTTATAGCTCCCTGTACTAACCCCATACTTGAACACAATCTCTGTAACCAAACTGATTCCTTTCTTGCATGAGTGGCTGCCATTTATTCTGCCTTTGTAGTTTGTAGTGCCACTATAGATTGTTTCTTACTCATCCAACTGACTGCACCTCCAAATAGGTTAAACACATACGCACTTGTAGATATTCTCTAATCCAGATCTCTAGCCTAGTCTACATCAACAAAGCCACATATATCCAAAACTTTGTCCAATCTTGGTCTTCTGTTAGGTCCCTATACTACTAGTGTAACCCCTTATTGTTATTAGTGCAACCCCCTTTTTATATTTTTGTGCCCATGTAGTCCCCATATTGTTATTATTGTGCTCCATAGAAGCCCACTATTGTTATTATTGTGCCTTACATTATTATTGCTATGTCGGCTCTGATTATAATATGACCCCTTAGACTCCTATATATAGAAATGAGGTCTTGTCATTAGTATCATCCAATAATTGTTCATTTTCGTAATGTAAAGGAGGTTTCCCCCTAGAAGAGGCTAATTTCTAAGGCGTTGACCTATCTTTTCTATCTTTTTGTGAGCTGGTTTCATAACATTTGGTATCAGAGCTATGGATTCTAGGGTTTCACTGCTCCAAATAGATCATCGTGATATTTTCTCTATAACATTTTTTGTGCAATGTTTCAGAAGATATAAAAAATCCATTGCATCTCCCTAAATCTCGGGTCCAAATTTTAGATCTTGTCTTGCTATATTTTTAGAGATATGATTTGAGGAAGTTAGGGCTTTTGCAAGTTCCAGAATTCCATCTCAAATAGGTCATTGTGGTATTTTCGTTATAATTATTTTTCTACAAAGTTTCAAAGTCTAAAATTAAAACCCATTTGAGCCGAAAACTCGGTGAAGGTGGGTCCCTAATTTCAGATCTTGTTTTGTCATATTTTCTGAGATACAGTCCAATACATTTAGGGTTTCTGCAGGCTCCTGGATTACATCCCAAATAGGTGACCTTGGAAAAATCGTCACAACTTTCCCTTTGAGCATCATATTGAAATTTCGTAAGAAGTTGCAGAAAAAGGACAGTCCTTAGTTTTTTGTGTATCGATTTTAGGTCCTAAGGTTGAAACAATGACACATGGAAATTTGTACAATTTTGCTCTACTGAACCAGTCTATAATCAGGTAATTGTGGGATATTTGACATAACTCTTCCTTGAAGAATCCAATCTTGATCAGAATTGTGGGGTTAGAAAGAGGACTCAGAGGGATACAATATGACACAATTTTAGAACTTGGGGATCTGAAATTATAGAGTTACAGTTGTTTCAAGATCGAGATCCTAAAATCAAGAAAAGGTGATATGAGGAAGTTTGATGGCAGGGATCCGTTAAATTAGATATTACAGATGGAACAATATTTTGATCTACATGAGGTGCAACTGTTACAAAAGGTACGTATTGCATCTTTATATTTAGAACTGAATCAATTTTTATGATATGAAGGGCTTTGTTCTCATAAACCACTTTTCACGTGGTCAATTTTCAGGGAGGAAATGATATCACATTATGAGGATACAAAGAAAAAAACCTTCTTTAACCAATTGATAAATCTCAAACAAAACGGTTCAATGGAAGAGCACATTGAGGACTTTAAAAAATTGAATATAAGGGTAAGTGATATGCCAAAGAAGCAAAGGATTGATGTCTTCTTAGGGAATTTAAAGGATAACATTCAACATGAGGTTCGTCTTTGGGAACTTGATTCATTGGAGAAGGCATTTAGGTTCGAAAGAAAAATTGAAAGTGAAATTATGGAAACAAGGACTCCCACCACTCACAACTATAATTATGGAAGTGTTTTTTCTCCTAGACTTCCACAACCTACAAGTTTTACACCACAACAATTGGAAGAAAAAAGAGAAAAAGGGCTTTGTTACAATTGTGATAGCAAACACACTAAAGGCCATAAGTGTGCTAAAAAGAAATTATTTTACATAGATTATGAATAGGAGGAAGAAAAGGATCAAGAAACATCAAAACAAGAGAATATACAGCAGGAACCAACCCTAGAGAAAGAAGAAATGAATCCGATGATATCTTGTAAAGCATTGGCAAGAATTACCACTCCTCAAACTCTCAAGGTAGAAGGATATATCAAGAAGAAAAAGGTTCAAGAAGTGAAGTATCACATCAAGAAAGAAGAAATGAATCCGACCATATCTTGTAATGCATTGGTCAGAATTACCACTCCTCAAACTATCAAGATAGAAGGACATATCAAGAAGAAAAATGTTTAAGAAGTGAAAGATCACATCGAGCATCAAGAAATGAATTTGGCCATATCTTGTAATGCATTGGAAGAAATTGCCAGTCCTCAAACTCTCAAGATAGAAGGACATATCAAGAAGAAAAAGATTCAGGAAGTGAAATATCACATCGAGCATCAACAACAAGTTCTCCAACTTTTAAATGATAATGACACTTTGGTGCAGAATCAAATGAAACAACAAGCAGATCAACATCAGAGTGAAAGAAGTTTTCATGTAGGCGATTGGGTATTTTTATAGCTACATCTCAAGAAAGCTATTTATGAGAAGGAAATGTTGGCAATACTACATGCACTTAAGAACTGGCGACCTTACCTAATGGGAAGACACTTCAAGGTAAAAATGGATCATGATAGTCTTAAACACTTTTTAAAATAAAGATTATCTTTAGAAGAACAAAAAAAAGGGTCACAAATATGTTGGGTTATGACTTTGAAATCATCTACAAAAAAGGGAAGCAAAATGTTGTTGCAGATGCACTCTCAAGAAAGGATGAGGATGTGGAAGCATTATTTTGTGATATTTTTATTATCTAACCTGATTTGAAAAACGAAGTAAGTGATGAATGGAAGAAGGATGAAGAATTGTGGTCACTCATGCAAAATTTGTAGAAAATCCCAGTTCAAACAGTATTGTCAGAACTTGATGAGGAAGGAAAAGTCATATTGAAAACTGGAGCAGTCACAAAAACAAGTACCCGACAGCTACAAAATCAATCAATTTCAGAGTATCTCATCAAGTGGAAGAACTTACCCGTTGAAGATTCCACATGGGAGGACAAGAATTTTATACAAAAACCATCAAGAACTACTCAAGCATTTAGGACAACACTTTTTTAAGGAGAGGGGCATGTTAGGCCCCTATCCTACTAGTGTAACCCCTTATTACTATTAGTACAACCACCTTATTATATTTTGTGCCCATGTAGTCCCCATATTGTTATTATTGTGCCCCATCGAAGCCCACTATTGTTATTATTGTTCCCTTACATTATTATTGTTATGTCGACTTTGATTATATTATGACCCCTTAGACTCCTATATATAGAAATGAGGTTTTGTCATTTGAATCATCTAAGAATTGTTCATTTGTGTAATGTAAAGGAGGTAGCCCCCTCGAAGAGGTTGAATTATAAGGTGTTGATATTTCCTTTCTATCTTTTTGTGAGTTGGTTTCATAACATGGAGGAACCTCTTGTGGTTCGCCAGATCCTAGCCTTCGATCTTGAGGTGGGGAATCTGCACCAAGAGCGGACTAGCAAAAGTGATGTTCTCCAGTAGGAGGGGTGTATTGAGGAGGAATTTTCCTACACCTCGGTCCTTAGGGACCTTCAAATTTCCTTTAAGCAGAGCGATATAATTTAGAAAGTTGGATATAGGATCCACCCCCTCGGTGTCTATATCCTCTATGCCTTCTTCAGCGTCCAAGTCCACCACTTTCCCCTTTATCCTTAGCGTTCGGTTTTTCCTTCTTCTGAGCCGAGTGGTTGCATGCTTCCTCGATGACTCATGCACTAGCATGGGCTTCTTTTTCTTGTCCTTCTTATGCTTGCACACTTCTCTTACTAGCGTGGGTTTTGGCCTAGGCAACCTCGGCGTCATAGGCACAGTAGCTAGAGCCTCCATGCTTATCACCTCTGGAGAATCTCCCTCATAGACTACAGCTCCTCTTGTATTAGCAGTGTCTCATGGTCTAGACACCATGCTAAGAATAAACTATTGGGTACCCTCGGGTAGCTTATCGAATATAGAAGCAATGACTAAATAAGTGAAAAACTAAGGATTCGTAAACAATCGACAACTCAACACAAAAATTCTAAGGATGCAAAGTGTTTTTCACTAGATAGCCATGCATAATTTATAGGCAAATTCGAATTCAAATTTAACTATTCCCCCCAAAATCCATTCATAAATGTTAATTTGGTAGCATATCTCCAAATATTTCATCCTTAAATGCCTTAAATGCTTCCCCCCGCTCCTCTTAACCTTCTCCAGGAAATCAGATCATGAATGGTGACTATTACAGTTACTTTATGGCTACGCTACATGGTCTCTCCTCTTATAACGGAGCTCCCTTCATTCTTCCTCCAGTACTGTGACATCATTCATTTTCAAGCAGCCCCCCTGTCGCATAGCTCTATAAACTAAGCAGGGTAGTTTATAGTCCCATGCCTCCTTGCAGCTTCCTGGAGTGCTAAGACTGTGCTGCCATCATGTAGTCATTGGGTCAGTTCCCTGGTGTATGGCTTCAATCAGCTTCCATTTACCCTTCCCGAAAATAGATCTCCATTCAAATTCACAAGCTGAACTACTCCACCATCTGTAATCTCTTTGATAACATATGGCCCCGGCTAGTGAATCTGAAATTTTCTTGAAAACTTATCAAACTTACTGTCATATAATAAAACCAAATAATTTACCTTGAAGGTGCATAGTGTTATGTGTTGATCATGCCAAGCTATTTCACATTCCTTCTAAACTTGTTGATGGAATCCAGCCAAAAACCTATCTTCCTCAAGTGTTGTTAGCTGCACGAGCCTTTCTTCTAAGGCTCTGCGGTCCACCATTCCTATGAAAGCCGCTATGCATAGACTAGGCACAATGTTTTCCATAGCCATTACCACTTCTATGCCATAGACAAACCTAAAAGGTGCCTAACCAGTAAGCTTTTTAAAAGTAGTTCTATAGGCCCATAACACTGTTGGTACATGCATGTCCCAATAATTCCGTTGCACATTGAAAACCTTCATCAATGCATTCTCCAATATCTTTAAAAGCCTCAACCATTCCATTGGACTGAGGATGGTATGGCATACTCTTCTGATGGTAAACTTGGAACTCTTCTCTCAGTGCATTAATCGTTTCATTGAGAAAATGCGTACTGTGATCACTCATCAAAACCTTCGGGCAACCAAACCTTGTCAACACATATTCGAATATAAATTTCATTATTTTTTCCCCTATACAGTCCTTCATGGACTATGCCTTCACCCATCTGATCAAATATTTGGTCATGTGATGATATATTACACACCTATTTTCTTGCCTGAAGGCTGAATTGGTACTACAAAATCAATTGCCCATTTCTTAAATGGTTGGAATGACACTTCTAGATGCAAAGGCAACTCATCCCCTCATGACAACCTACTCATCCTCTGACATGCATCATGTGCCCTACAATATTCTTTAGAATCATTATGCAGCGTCGGCCACCACAACCTAGCGTGAAAATCTTCTACTTTGCTTCTTTTCCTACATAATGTCCTCGTGTCGCTCCTCCTTGAGCTTCAGTAAGGATGTTGTTTCTTTCAAAGTTGGGCACATAATGTCTAAGTATTTCTTCTGATCCCATCTTATACAAATGGCCTGCAATTACCGAAAAGTTTGTCATGCACACCATCAATTCTTTCTTCTGCTGACTATTGTATCCCTCTAGAGTCATCCTCGTAGTCAGAAATTAGATAATGTTCGCAAAGTGATTATCCACTACGCGCACCATGAAGAGTTGTGCGTCAGACAAACCTAACTCCAAATTGGTAGGCTCCTATCTAGTTTCAATGTGCGATGGATGGTCTGGCACCACATTCAACCTTCTTGGCTTCACAATCACCTCGAAATCATACTCCTAAAACAACAACAACCATCTGCATATTTTCTCCCCAACATAGGCTTATTAACTAAATATTTCAAAGTGGAATGGTCTGAGTACATCTTGAAATGTCTGCCTAGCAGGTAATGTGTGAAATTTTGGAGCACGTACACCATAGCCAAACCTTCACGCTCTTTCGTTGAATAATTCTTTTCAACCTTAGACAACTTCTAGCTTGCAAACGGTATAGGGTGATCCAATTTTCCTTCACCAACCTGTGTTAGCACTGATCCTAGCATAATACATGAGGCATTTGCACACACATGGAACTCCTTCCTCCACTTCGGGAAGACTAGGATCGAAGCGGTGACCATTTTCTCCTTCAGTACATCCAGGCTGCACTGACATTCTTCATCCCAATAGAATGTAGCGTCCTTCTTTAGTAGCTTTTCCATAGGCGTGGTAATCTGAGCATAACCTTTGATGAACTTCTCATAGTATCTAGTATGGCCTAGCATTGCACGTAATTATTTAACACTTCTTAGCACCTCCAAATTTATTATTACCATGATCTTATCAGGGTCCACCAGAAGCCCTTGTCATCAGACCACATGAACTAGCAAGATCCCAAAACAGACACAAAATAAACATTTCTTCAGGTTTAATGCAATCTGATACCTTCAACACGTATCCAACATCAAGCGAAAACTAGCTACATGGCACTTTACAAGCCCAAACACTCTCCAATCATCAAAATATACCTACAAGAATTTCTGAATGAATTCTTTGAATGTCATGATGAATACACGCGAGAATATTGCTGCCACATTCTTAAGTCCAAAAGGCATCACTATATGTTGGAAACATCCCCACTCTATTGTGAAGGTGGTATTACTCCTGTCTTCTAGCATGACCTTAATCTGATGGTATCTAGAGAACCCATCATTGAATGAATAGGCCTCCTGCCCTCTAATATTGTCCAGTACTTCATATGTAAATGGAGTTGGAAAAGGATCATGAATGCAAGCATTGTTAAGCTTCCTGAGATTTACACAAATCCTTATTTCATCTTTCTACTTCCTTTATTGAACGACCATTGGACTCACACAATCAGATTCCTTCGCTAGTTCAATAATACTCGCTGCAAGCATCCTGTCCAACTTCAAGCAGACCTTTTCTTTATACTTGGGATTAAGGCAATATAGCCTTTGCTTGATCAGATTCGCGTCCAGCTTCAAGGTAATCTTCATCATGCCAAAGTCTCCTATGATACCTTTCAGGTCTAGGAATTTGGTAGGGAACAAATCCTGGTATTTGCAGAGAAACTCATCAACCTTATCTACTTTGGCATCATCCTAGTAATCTCCAATATTTGCAAATTTCGGCTCCGCTTCTGTGCCAATGTTCACTTCTCTAGTCTACAATGGTACGATGATGTTTGGATTCTCTATCTGCAGTCCCTCAACTTTGCGGTGGCCCTCTCCCTCTAAGATGTTAATATTCCTTGGGTCCTCATAATCTTCTTTAGTGGTCACATTGTAGCATTCCAGCACGTGGTGCAACTGGGTGCTCCAATCTGGGTGAATCAAGTCTAAAGGATCCTATGGTATTTTGAAGACTACTTCCTTAACCTCCTGCAGCGCTTCACTGATTCTTTCAAACCCATCCTCAAAGCTGAAGGTCATAAAAAATCCTTATCTTAAGATGTCCCACTTTGCGGTATCGTGGAGCGATGTCTAAAGTGTGACAGAAAATATGCACCCACTTTGGCTGCGGCTCCATTTCATAAACCTTAGTCCATTTTTCTAAATGCTCACATAGATCATTTCTCCCATCATATTTTTCAGTTAGCCGAAATTTCAGATGACCAAACCACAATCTCATCATTCTTCTGTACTCGCGCCATTCATAAAAACTGTCTTTATGTGTACCCCACATGTAGGCGTAGTGCCAAATCTAGTGCTGGAAGTGATGCTTCTCCAGTACTTCCCTTTCAAATGAATCCAAAAATTTATCTACATTAGTTAGACCATCATAATAAGGAAAAATTCTTACCTCAGACGATACACACTGCATCAATTTAGTCATCATATTATAGCGCAGTGTAGATACTTTGTGCAACCTATTCTTCCAGTGCTCCAATTCTTCATCTAAATCTGACATACAGGAGCTTTTTCTATCCCATGCAATTCATCCATCGGCTATCGGATTAACCCAGTCTTGATCCTATTTTGTTAGCTTATAGATATGGTCCAAATCATCATCATTTTCCTCATAATCGCAAACCGGTTCCATGTAGTGTGGTCCTTCTGCAGGGTCTAATGGGGCTACTACACAGAGCGATTTCCTTTCAAACGACATTGTCGATTTCTATAAATTAATTACTCCATTCTTATCAATGGCCCAATAAGTTCTTAGGAGCACAGGGCATGGATTATTGTCATAAAAAATCTCTATTACTTCAAAATCGGCCAAAGTGCTCACTCCTCCGATATCTACGATCACTCAATGCAATCTCCCCATAGGGATAATCTTCTGTTGATTTTCTATCCTCAGCTGAATTGGGGACCATTGTAGCGTAGGTCTCCCCATTCTTTCCCATGTCTATTTAGGCAAACATTCGCATCCAACCCCAGATCTAGAATAACCTGATCCATTTCATATTCTCATATTTAAGTGGCAAGCCTCATCTCACGCCCTGTTCTTGCCTTGTGTTTGCCTATCTTTCTGACTATGCAGTGTCCTTCAAGAGCACCTTCCTTACTAGCACACTAATTTATCAATTCTTGTAGCCCCTTCATTGCCTTGCTTTTGTGCATCAGCTTCATACAAGTCTCCAAGAAAGTGGTAAGAATGGAGGGGTCAAATTCTTCAGATAGCTTATCCTAACTTCCTTAGGTAGAGGCCTCAACAAGGCTTTTCCTTACTTCCATGAACGTTTCTTTAGTGTGTTCTTGGTCAAACCTAACTTCTTTTCCTGGAGCCTTCCGAACCCACTCACTTTATTCAGACTGATTTCTTTTATCAACAGGGTAATCATTCCACTTCGCAGCACAATATTCACATTGGGATCCTCCTCGCGGGGCTCATCCCTCATCATCTGTAAATTTTGGGTGGGCTGCTAAACTTGCACCTTCTTCTCCTACATCTTAGCTATCAGTATAGGGAATTTTTCTATCACGTGGTCAAATTGAGTACAGTATCAGAAAGATGGGCAAGTTTGGCTCATACATTCCCCCACATAGTGTCCTACCATTCCGCAATTGTAACAAATAACTTGTCTCGACCTCTACCAAGTCCTCATCCTCCTTGGCCTCATATGCACCCATAATATCCTCTGCACGCTCCCCCAGCACCTTTATCCGGAGGCCGAGTTTCTATCTGCATTTGATACGTGGGCATTCTCTCCATCATTAACTCATAGCTACGAAAGTTACGCTCATCATGGCCCACCGATTTACAGAAATTAAAAAATAATTGTTTGGGTGCCTACACAAATTTTTGCAGCAAGTGGCAATTGTCTATTACATGTTTTCTTGCTACTTGACAGATAGCGCACCACAGCACGGTCCCTGTATTTGGTCCTGCTAGCGCTTCCATCCTGAGAGTCATGGGCCCTCCCCCTGCCATATAATTCGTGAAAATAGGGCAATGATCCTTATCATGCCCTTGGTTTTTACATTTTAGGCACCAAACAACTTCGCACGCCACTAGTCGAGCCACTTTTTCCTTCTTCAAGCTCTGCAACTCTAGCAGATGTTCTACAAATATGCATGAATCTGTTGAACTCCCAATATCACGTCCTAGATAGGGGTCTCATGTAGCCTCATTGCGCTCTCCAATGCTTCTTCCTAAGTCCCTATCTTCTGTTATGACAAAGCAATCCTCAAGTGAGGTAGGAGCGCAACTATAGAATAATCGCAGTGCTAACTGTCTGTGAGATTCATATTGGGTTCATGGATTCTGCACTTCAGTCTCTGATCCAGCTCCTAGGGAGTTTCACCAATCCTCATCACAATTTCCTTGAATCCAATGAGTGATTGTGATTCAGACTTAGGTCTACTGAGTTCCTTGTTCAGTGCAGTTTGAGTGTCCGCTAAAAATGCCAATGGGTTATCCATGTAGTACTTAATGTACCATGTCAACGCACGATCTTTTAAACCAGTAACCAACTACACCTTCTTTACATGATCATCTGTAATATTCTATGCTTTCCATACAACCTTTGCAACGAACCAAAATTGATCCAGGTCCTCACTTCCCAAGCCCTTGAAAATGGGCAGCTTCATCATATTCGACATGTTGAATGGTAGTAAAATTGGTGGTGGTGTGGGTGAAGGTGCATGTTGTAGAGGTGAAGGTGGGGGTGGTGTGGGTGGATGAGGTATTCACCAAAAACCCTTCTTTATCAACTATACAGTGCTTCATGGTGAGGCCTGTACCGCTCCCTCATTGTCGCTCGAAGGAGGTTCTATCAATGGATTGTATTCAGGACCTGCTCTCTCCTTATTTCTAAATAATCATCCACTTCACGTAAATCCAAACATCAAGGTAGTGGCATAACATGCTTTTCACACAAGAGCATTTTAATCCAAGTATTCAAAGATTTCAAATACTTACCTCGCAATCGTTTGAAAAAGCACCGCTCTGCTTCACTATAGCTAACTGAGGTATCAACCATGATTTCTATCACAAATCCTCCTATGACTTGATCAAGCTAGTGATCGATAGAGCGTGCAATCCTATCTTCAGAGGCTTCCAACCTCCACACTAGCTTTGGGGTCCACACTATTGGACCATCAAGCCTCCACCTTCCTTGGTCGTCTACCAATTTAACGATCCGCTCATATAGTTAGATCGGGAAAGTGCAGAAGAATATCTTGCGTATCTCTGTGTATAAGTATCTTTCCAACCACTGTTCTTTTGTCAGATGTGGATTTGTATTTTTTTCATTGTGAATTCTTGGATCTTTCTATCCAACCACTTCTCAATTTCTTTCTTTGTTGGATTCCGATGATGTGACATCACACATCTCTTTATGTAGATCCTTGTCCCGGTAATAGAACCATTTGTTGGCTTAGTGGGTCTTGACCCAGGTTCAAAGTTAGTTGCACCAAACAAATCCCTACACTATCGGCCGTTTCGGCATCAATTCGTGGAGTGCAGGCTAAAGTCTCACCCGAAGCAGTATGGGGCGATATTGGAACCAAGTTTCCACACCCTGAGATCATTGTAATGTTGTTTGTGCCCTAAATCTTCCTTCGCATAGATCAATAAGCCTTTATGGATTATCAATATCACTCCTTTAGTCTACCTCTAGACCTCCACGAAGGTCTACAACTGTCTTTCGCAAACCCTGAACAAACGAGTCAATTACTTATGCACATCAGAGATTACTCCTATCGTAGTAATTACTTAGATCGACTTAAGTGTTTGATAACTTCAACATACGACAAGATAATCCTCGCATAAACAGTTAATATTAATTGTGTTCAAGTAACAACATAAATTGTGTAAAGTCACGAATTAATACATCATTATTTCATAAACCCATCATTCATCACAGCATAAGTGCATTCATATAAAACATAAATAAAGAGATAAAAAAGGGAATTTCTACAATAATCTTCTTTATTAATACTTGGTTCAGCTTACAGACTCAAGACTTCCCTGCGCACTCAGTTGTGGACTCTACTTTAGGCCTCTTCACACACAGCTGCAGAGCCTTTCTTCCTAATCTTCTGCGCTAACTCTCTAGACTTCTCCCATAGACAAACTTCATTACATTTCCTTAGACACCATAAGACACACTTATTTATGCAATCCCATGGTCCACAACCCATGGGTAGATCCTCAAAAAGATGACTCAACTTACATAAAGAAGGGTAAAATCCTTTATGGCTTTTTAACTATCTACGCGCTCTGCGACCACAATTTGTGGAGACTTTACATTTTTATACAACAAAACTTGTGCTTTTGCCCCAACAGATAGTGTGGTGTGAATGTTGCATATTCAGTGTTGGGTATAGATGGTGCTATGTAAATGTTGTATATACGGTGATGTGTACATATTGTACTGTGTGCATGATGGATATACGGTGTTGTATGCATATGGCGCTCTATGCGTGTTGGATATGCGGTGTTGTGTATAGATGATGCTATGTACATGTTGGATATGCAGTGTTATGTACATGTGGTGTTGCGTGCATGTTGTACACGTGGTTCTATGTACATATGGTGTGGTGTACATGACTATACAAGTGGTGCAATGTGCATGTGGTGTTGTGTACATGTTGTACAAGTGGCGCTGTGTGCAGGTGGTGCTGTGTACTTGTCTTTCACGTGTTGTTGTCTAAATGTGGTGTTACGTACATGTCATTCATGTGGTACTATGTACATGTGTTATTGTGTACAAGTTGTACAAATGGTGTAGGATATGTATTATGTTATGCATTAGATGTAAGTGTATGTATTGTATTGTATACACTAGGTGTAGGTGTATGTGTTGTATCTCAGGTATAGGTGCATGTGTTGCATGCTGTTATACGGCGTGTGTGGTTGTATATGTGTGTTTCACACTATGCATGTGTACACCTGGTGGAGGAGAAGGCACTAGGTGTGTGCAAGGTGGGGCAATTGATCCGGCATGTGTACAAAAGGACAATGGAAGAAGTAAGGATCAATGAGGGATAAGTATTGGTATTGTATTTTAGTTTTACTATGCATATGATTTATGATTCTAGTCTATGATTATTACATGTGATCTATGCTTTTGGTTCATGATGGTTACATGTGATTTTTTATTTTTATCTATGATGGTTATGTTTTGATCTAACCTGATGACATATTTTTATACATGTTGATTTGGTCAAATATGCTAATTTGACTTGTTGTGACAATAAGCGAACAAGATTGCAAATGTACCTTATTGATGAGATAAGAATGAGGTATGATGTGAATTTATTTCAATTTATTTTAAATTTAATGGAAGTTGTGTTCTTGGTATAGGAATTCATGAAATTCTCGGTTGGGTGATTGAAATTGACTACAAGAATTTGCAACAATAAAAAGGAATTATAACACATAGCAGTATGCTGGTAAATTATTTAGGAGCAGAGAAATTGTGGGGCATTGGTACCCAATAGTGTCCATTGATTTCCATGAGCATGCTATGGCCGATACGATGGTTTTGAGGTAGGTATATAACTTGGTTTTTGTATCTTCTGAGGTGAGGAAGAGTTGCCAAGGGATGGACTGCCCAGAATGATGGTGCCAGTAGAACTTGGAAGGTGAGTGACTGTACAAAAGGGGTGACCAAAGTGCCCGAGGGTCTATGTAGAAGAGAGGGAAGGTTAGGGATGGAATTTTGATGGTCATTATCATTGCTAGATGGGATCAGTTTCACAATGAGAATGTGCCCTAGAACAATGAGCCGATAACTATTCACTAAGAGGACACCTGGTGCGGGATTATAGTGATGGACATTGGATGCAGTTTGACTGTGGCAGTGGAATTTGGAATTCCTAGGAAGGAGGTGAATCCTGGTATTACTTGAGGGTGGAGGTGTGAGCCTCTGGATTCCCTTCTTGCAGATGCAGACATTGTATATTTTATTTTTTGGTTGAGAAAATGTCTATATGTGTATATTATTGTAAATAATGTACCGAGCTGGATTTATAAAGCTCCAAAGACAATATGGTTACTTTTTAGTTGAAGCAAATGTGTTTGTGTATATGTGGATTGTAAATACCGTAATGATTTGTGTTATAATGCTCTAGTAAATGGCATGATTGTCATTTTTCAGCAGTGGGCATTGTAAATACTGCAATGAGTTGTGTTATAAACATCCATGGGTAGTATGTTTTGTTTTCAGTAGTCTTGTTTTTTATAGGTGTCATTGAACACCAAGGATGATGTTCCCCCAAAGGGGAGGATTCTATAATAGCCTTGGTGAAAATTCCATGTAAAATATATATAAATACCACAGATTACAGGACACATATTCCAAGTTGAATGGTGGGCAAGACATCCTAGTGGTTATTCATTTGGTTGTTTATGGCTAAGGAAATTGGCAAAGGTAATGGTTAAGGCATTAAAAGGAAAAAGGGCATTTTTGGCACATTTATTTATGAAAATAATGGAAAGTAAGAGAAAATGGAGGTGAAAGGTCATAAGTTTCATGTGAGGAGTAGAATGAAGGAAAATAATGGAAAATGAAGAATTTAGAGACCTAATTGATAAAAAGGATTATGAGGATCAGTTGGCAGGTTGCTTGGTGTAAGACTTAGTTAGTTCAGTGTTGGAGATCTCTTCTATTCTCTCTCTCTCGCTCATACTCTTGGATACTTTGAGTTATCTTGGAGCACTCTTGGAGGGTGTGGCATACTTGTAGTCTTGGAGAAAGAAGGCAAAGGAAGAGAAGGAAGGTGCAAGAAGGCATCGACATCAGTAGCTACATCAGGTTTTCTTGTAGGTACTGAGTTGCATGTATGATTTCTTCACTAGTTTTGGCATGCATGACACATTCATGTGGTTTCTTGGTTGTGATCTATCATTGGCATGGAGGATTGCCTGGATCGACAATGGGTTACCTAGCCTTGCCATTTCTTGGATAGCCATGGTGATTATGGGTTTACTATCATGATTTGTTTTTGGTTGGTTCTCATCATTCCTTAGCTTGGGTGAGTTATTAGTTCCTCAAAGCCCTGGTTGGACAAGTTCTCTCAAAGCCCTGTAATAGCTTGGGTTGAGTTACTAGTCCTGGAATCCTTGTTGGAAAAATTCTCCAGAAGCCCTTGATGGGTTGAGTTACTAGTCTTGTAAGCCTTGGTTGGACAAACACTATGGAATCTCGATGGTAATTGTGGGTTGAGCTACTAATCTTGGAAGCCTTGGTTCGAACATATTATTTGGAAACCTTGGAAGGCTTGGATGGAGACCAATAGGATGATGGTTTTTTGATGCCCAACCATGAGGTTGAATCACGATTTTATGGGTTTGCAGGTTTTAACCTCGTACAGAAATTACCTACATAGGAATTCTAAAAACGTAAAATAAACAATGGTGAGAGAATAAAATATAAAACAAATATACACAGAGATTTTCCCCTGGATCCCAAAACTGGGACTACCAGATTGATTTTTCATTATATTCCTTTCAATGTTACAATACATATATATACATGGTGAAGAATATAAACCCCAGTCCATTAACCCTGGATTAGAACATAACCATAGTTCCTTTGATCGGATCTACAAAATACCATGGACAGAAAACCATCATATCCAAAACCATGTGTGAAATCCATGCATAAAACCATAGGTAGGTCCACCCACCTAATATAGGGTCCAAAATTTTTTCCCGAGGGTGGTACCCCATACCCGTGTAGGGGGGATACCACCCCCTTGCATGTGGGGTAGTCGTGGAAAGAATATAACACACACCCAAAATTCTCCCACTTGTTTTCTTTCCATAGGAGAGCTTATTCACTGATCCATCCCTGCAATGCCCATTGTTTCTCTACACCAAGAGAACTTCTTAGTGCTCATAGATGTTTTCAATGCATTTGTAGTGTTCTTTAAAGTGTCCACCTTTACCAGCAACACCTTTTTATCCTCAACCATATCCCTCACAAAGTGATATTGAACATCAGTGTGCTTTGTATTTGAATGATAAGAAGGGCTCTTTGCCAAGAAAATGGCACTTTGGTTTTCAGAGTCTATCCTTATAGCGTGTTGTACTAACCTCATACTTGAACACAATATCTGCAACCAAACTGCTTCCTTTCTTGCATGAGTAGCTACCATAAATTCTACCTCTGTAGTTAAAAGTGCCAATACATACTATCTCTTACTCATCCAACTAACTACACCTCCAAATAGGTTAAACACATACCCGCTTGTAGATCCTCTCTAATCTAGATCTCCAAACCAGTCTGCATCAAAAAATCCACAGACATTCAAAGTTTTTTCCATTCCTAGTCTTCCTTGATAGCACAAACCATAATCACTAGTGCCACACAAATACCTGAAAACTCGCATCATTGATGTCCAATGCTCCTTTCCTGGTTTTGGCATAAAGATGCACAATACTCCCACTACATGTGCAATGTCTAGTCTAGTACAGAGCATTGCATACATCAGGCTACCGACTACACTTGCATATGGAACACGTGACATGTCCTTTTCCTCTTCCTGTTTCTTGGGACACTATTCAACAAATAAATTTACACCTATAGGAATAGGAACCTTCACTATTTTACTATCCTACATATTAAACCTCTGCAATATTATCTCGACATACTTCTTCTAGTTTAACCAGATATTCCTCATTGCTAAATCTCGTTTAATTTCCAAGCCCAAAATATAGTTTGCAGCACCAAGATCTTTCATTTCAAATTTAGAAGATAATTGGGTCTTCAAATCTTAGATAATTTCTGTCATTTCCAACCAACAACATATCATCCACATACAAGATCAAATAAATAACATGGTCACCAATTAATTTAAAATAGACATAATGATCTTATTTTCTTCTGGTGAAGCCAAGTCCACATATATATGTATCACATTTCTGATACCACAGACTTGGTCACTGTTTTAACCCATACGGAGAATTTTGTAAATTTCATACCAGTTCTTTCTTATCCTTCACCTCAAAGACTTCAGGTTTCTTTATGTAGATCTCTTCTTGGAGATCCCCGTGAAGAAATTTTGTCTTCACATCCATCTATTCTACCTCGAAATCAAAAGCAACAACAATAGATAAAAGTAATCTAATAGAATCTACCTTGGAAATAGGATAAAATATACTACCAAAATCAATTCCCAGCAACTGGGAATAACCTTTTGCTACCAACCGAGCTTTGTATTTCTCCACCTTGCCTTTTGCATTCATCTTCTTCTTAAACACCCATTTGTTGCCAATGGGTTTCCTTCTAGCTGACAACTCCACCAGATACCAAGTCTCATTTTTGTGAAAAGATGTCATTTCATCAACCATGGCCTCTTTCTAGAGTTTTCCATCCTCTAAATCTACTGCTTCCCTCAAAGTTTTGGGATCATCATCAGTAATAGATATAAAAAAAATGAACATAAAATAGATGGACTATCCCTTTCTGGCTTCCTTCTTTCTCGAACTGATCTTCTCATAGTTGGAGTTTGTGGCTCTTCATATTTTGATTCCTCTTTTGTTGTAGAGTCTGAGTCTTCCTCCTTTAGTTGTGATTCTGTCTTCTCAGGTTACTTTGGTAAGAATTCATGTTTAATAAAAAATTTCACCTCTCTAAACACCACATCTCAGTTGTACAGAAACTTCCTTGTTTCTAGGTTCAAAAGCCTATAACCTTCTCAGATTTACTATCCAACTTTGTTCTTTTCTCTTTTGGAACATGTACTTATGCATAACATCCAAATACCCTAAGATGTGAAAGAGAAGGTTTATTACCAATCCATGCCTCTTGTGGAGTCTTATCCTCCAACGTTGATCAAGGTGGTCTATTGACTAGGTAACATGTAGTCTCCACCACCTCTTCCTAGAATTCATGTCCTAATCTGGTATCACCGACCATGCTTCTTGCCTTTCCCATCAACGTCTTATTCATTCTTTCTGCAACTCCATTTTTTTGAGGTGTGTATGGATTATTCTTCTATTGTGCTATATGACACTTCTTACCAAACTTGTAAAATTACTTCTTGTAGAACTCTCCACCATTATCTGTCCTCAACACCTTTATCTTCTTCTCTATATGGATTTTTACCAGCACCTTAAATTCTTTAAACCTATCAAAGACTTCAGATTTCTTCCTGAGGAAATATATCCATGCATTCCTTGGGAAATCATATATAAATGATACATAGTACACAGACTTACCCAGTGACGGAACCGACATAGGTCCAAACACATCATTGTGCATAAGCTCTAATATATGTTTCGCCCCCTTAGCACCAAAGGGGAAACTCACCCGATTCTGCTTCCCATAGACACGATTTTCACATAAATAAAAATCCAAAGAGAAATTAGACATAACTTCTACCATACCATTATCATGAAGTATTCAAAGGCCCTTCTCTCCAATATGTCCAAGCCTTTGATGCCATAACATGGTATTTTCTCCAGAGACCACTAGATTTTCTGCTCCATTTTCAGGAACCACCAAACTATTGCAACCATCAATAATAGTGCTACCCTAAAGCTTGTATAGAGTTCCAATCTGAAATCCTTGCATCAATACCAGTGCTCTCTGAATCATCTTGCACGTCTCTTTCTCGAACACTATTTTTACACCTGCATCATCCAACTTGCCTACATACATCTGATTTCTGGCCAATGCATGAATATACAAAATACCCAGAAGTGTTATAATCCTTCCAGCTTGTAACTTCAAGTTTAATTTTTCGTGACCAATGATTCTAGCCTTCTTGTCATCCCCCAAGAAGACATCACCACCATCATATTTCTCATACTCGCAGAACCACTCCCTATGGAGAGTGAAGTGAAATGATACACCTGAGTCAATTAACCATGCCTCATGATATATATGTGTACTTGAAGAAGAAGCCAAGTACACATCCCCACTTTCATGTGAGGTGGTTTTCACCTTTGGAGAAGGAGCATCATCGAATCCATTTCCTTTCTTAGCAGCTTTGTATTTACAGTCCCTTTTGATGTGCCCTTCCTTTCCGCATTTCTAGCATACCTTTGCTAGTTTTCCTGGAGATTTATATCTCCCCCTCGAGGACTTATTTTTGTTTATTTTATGGGATTGTCCTCGTACAAAAAAGGCATCACCATTCTCACCCTCCATATTTTTTCGTCTCATCTCCTCCGACAACAAGGATGAGACTATTTCATCAAAATGCAAGGAATTTGCATTGCTACCTATTTCAAAAACCAGACTATCCCACGAATCTGGTAGAGAACACAACAAACTGATGCACTTATCTTCATCTGAAATTTTAATATCAACAGATAATAACCTGCTTACAAGAGTATTAAAGGCATTCAAATGCTCTGTCACCGAGTCTCCATCTTTCATCCTCATGTTATACATCTTTTTCTATAGGAACAATTTATTCACTAGAGACTTAGATTGGTAAAAAGTTCCTAACTTGTCCCACAAAGCCTTAATTGAAGCTTCCCCTGATACATTCAGTAATACTAAATCTTAGACACATAATTGTATTGTGCTCTTTTCCTTCTAATCCAACTTCACCTAGTCTTCAACTAGCATTGTTGTTTGTTTAGTACCCAGATCTACTGCTATCCACTGATATTTATCCACCAGCAGATCCTCCATTTTAAGTTTCCACAACTCAGAACTCTGACCATTAAATTTCTCTATCTCTATTTTTCCACTACTCGTCATCTTATTTCACCACAAGAATCGATCCTACAGATCTCCCACTAAACAGTGTCTACCATAGACCCGAGAAAAAACCCTCAGCAGCAAAGGCATCCCCTTGAAGCCAAAACAAATCTGATACCAAATGCAGGTTTTAACCCCATACAAAAATTACCTGCATATAAATTCTAAAAACATAAAATAAGCAATGGCGAGAGAATAAACATAAAATACATATACATAGATATGTTTCCCTGGATCCCAAAACTAGGACTACTAGATTGATTTTTCATTATATTCCTTTCAATGTTACAATACATATATATATGTTGAAGCATCCATAAACCCCAGTCCATTAACCCTAGATTAGAACATAACCTTAGTTCCCTTGAATGGATCTACAAAATACCATGGTCAGAAAACGATCATGCCCAAAATCATGGAAGAAATCCATGCAAAAAACCATAGGCAGGTCCTCCCACCTAATATAGGGTCCAAAAAAATTTCCTGGGGCGCTGCCCCGAACCTTGTGTAGGGGGTACCACCCCCCTGCATGTCGGGTAGTCATGGAAAGAATATAAAACATACCCAACTGGGTTGAGGTGGATGACCTCTCGAAGCTTTGGATGAGTTTTGATTGATGTGTTCTATGAGATCCCACATTGATCCAAGTCCGAGTGTGGCAAAGGACCCTTCCAAGACATTTTACTTTCATGATGTGTTAAATTGAATTTTTAAAAGAACATTAATGAATACATCTGCATGCTGTAAAGAAGAGGAACATGAAAATCATCAACACATGAAAACATAAGTCATTGAAAACGGAGTTCATCTAGGAGGGACTACATCTCTGGGCCTTGGTGTCAAGATAGTGTAGGTTGCTACATTAAGTGCTACCAATAGTGATGATGCACATAAGAGGTGATGTCACTATCATACAAGGAAAATTCCCTCATGCAAGAGTGGCTCCAAGAGATTTTCTGCTCCAGGGACTCTCAATAAAAAATACTCCTATCAATATGACACAAAACTCATGCATGATGATCATCCTACCAACATGGCATAAAAAGGATCTCAATGAAAACATGCATGGTGACACATGATTATCCCATAAACATACAACAAAGGGATCTCAAAACACAACATGATGAATCATGACAACAAGTCCATCACACAAATGATTCTACATCACATCAATTAGAATCATGACAACGAGTAAGAAACAAGATCCCACATCAAGCAGGAATCATGACAATGAGTAAGAAACAAGATCCCACATCAAGCATCAAACAGGGATCTGTGCAACACAATGCATAACAAAAGAAGTGCATGAACAAACTGCATATACCTCACATCTAGGGGCCATTTGAAGAAGCAGATGTCAAACTGCTGAAGCTGGCTATACCATCAACCTCGTTGCATCAAATCTCATGGAAATGGTTGCTCGCACATGAATTCTGACACATGCACTCAAATTAGAAAAGTGGATGAAAAATGAAATGAGAAAATGGAAAATTTGAACACACCATCAGATCTATGGCATCAAATAGTGCAAAATCAATTGTCAAATATTTGAATTCTGAGAAAATGAAAATCTGGGGCTTAAGGAATCTTTTAGATTCCCCCTAGATTCCTCAAAGATTCCCTCCTTCAGGTCCTTTGCAAATGGGTTGCTCATATTAGGAAACTAACTATTCCATCAGGTTCATGTTGCTGAGAAGTGTAAGATTGACATAACATTTGTCCAATTCGGACACTACAAACATTTCACCCTCCTGGAAATTTCGCTCAGTCATGGTTCCACCTACATTAAAAATTAATTAAAAACAATTCCACCTCATTTTCCATGCCTACTCCTGGTTCCTCCATCTTCCCACATGCATTTTTCAAATGAAATTTTATATTATTTTTCAGGCAGAGTTACCAACAAATCCGTTTGGATGGATTGGTAAAGGGACCGGAAAAATGGAGGTCGGGTGGTCAAACCCCACCTCCTACATGTTTAAACAATTTTTTTTTTACCATGAACCACATGTATTTAAATGGGGGGTTGGGTTCGCATTGGGCAGCCCGCCCCATACCTCCCACAATTAAAAACATGGTACATTAACTGTTTTGGAGTACCGTGGCGCGATCTTGGTTGCATGAAGTGGAGCGCTATATTTAAGGTGGGTACGCTACATATATGGGGCCGGCCCACGTGGGCCGAGCGGGTTGAATCCCCATTGGCCTCACATACGTTAAATTGATGTGTTTTGAGGTGTGGAGAGGTGTGGGGTGGTGGGGGTGGTGGCCCACCACCTCCCCTTTTTTCTATATATTTTTTTAACATTTAATACTAATAAGCCCTTTTCGAAAATTTCAAAATTTAACCAAAGGATTCAAATTAAATGGGCCACAAATTTGCTTGGAATCTGGCCTAGGTTGGTCAAAATCTGATGGCCAGATTTTGTCCAAATTGCGGCCTCCTTAAGCTTGCCCAATCAGCAAAAGTCAACCAAAACTTTGACTGCTTCTAACTTTTGCATATAGACTCGGTTTGACGAACTGTTCACACCACCACGATCAAGACGACGAGATTTATGCTCTGGTCCTAGTTTGAAAGAATTATGATCACTTTGATTTTTGAGCTTCCATAAGCCCTCTTTGTCCTGTGTATGTCTCTGGAGCAATCCTCCTCATTGAGGAGCTTTTGGTCCTCCAAAATCATGAAAAATATTTTGCAACTTTTCTGTACCTTGTCTACATCACAAGTGACCTGAAAGGTCTCGCTTCCATCTCCTTCACCTTTGTTCTTCAGAGGCTTAAGCGATGAGCTGACACCTGCCATTTCTGCAACCTGTATTACATTGTTCTGCAAATTACATGCTTGACTTTCATGACCAACTAATGACCCAAGCATCCCATACTTGCCACAATTTTATAACACATACTCGGTGGTCAAGCTTGCATTGAAATGGAAACAATACCCCAGATACGAAAACAAGGCCAACATATCATTGTTGCTTCAACAAGTGATGAAAAACACATCATCATTGAAACACGTGATTTACAATAATAAGGCCAAACACTATTTGCCTTGACAAGTGATGGAAACATGACATCACTTTCAGAGTTTTAAAATGCAACTCAAAATAAGACTAGACATCATTGTTGTTGAACAAGTGATGGAAAACACGTCATCACTTTTACATTTTAAAATGCAACAAATGATTTACAAAAGAACAACCATGATGTGCTAACATATCTAGAAACCATTTTTCACTTATCAAGGTGAATGGGTTGCCTCCTTGTGGCACATTCGATGTTCGAACAACTCCTTTGCCTAGTTTATGAACCAACACTTTGTCTTTAAGGCGCTGCTCTAGATGGAGCCTCCAACATGTGGCTCTTTGATGACCACTTCTATTGAAATCAGTACAATACATCTTCTTCCTCTAGATTTATTTAACATGTTTATTTTCCTATTGTTGAGAGGGTCCTTCATGCCTCCTCCTTTTTTGTGCAACTATTCTTTTCCAACACTTAGAAAATGTATGATTATGTAATCCACAAAAGGTACATGTCTTTCAATTCCATGATTTACGTTCATCATTAACAACATTATTACAATCGAAATGAACATTCAAATGTTGAGAGTGGTTATACCTTCCCTTGTTGTCTCTGGTGCAATTGTGGCGATGAGAGCTTGCCTCGGCTCTTTCCCTGCAATGGAAACTGCCACGGGATGATGGGGATGTGATCCCATCATTCTATTTCCTCGGCGATTTTGACAATGTCTCGGAAGTGTATGACACCTTTGAGCATTCTCCTTTGGTGTATCTCAAGCCTGAAAATTGAGGTCTTAGCACAACCTCCAATGGTTGAGTTATGCCTTGGTTATTAACACCAAGTTTTTCTTCCTCCTCATGCCTTGTCCTTGTAAGGAGCCTCATGTTTGTTCATGTAATTGGGATCTACAAATATCCAATAGAAAACATACTATGTGACGACAAAACTGAAAGTAAATCAACATATTTTACCTCCTCTTTCGATTTGGAAAGAACTGATTAGGGTTGCTCATCATCTGTTGTTGGTGGTTCGCTAGTTGCCTCAATGCATTCCCCAAATTCCTTTCTGACATACCCAAGTCCTACCTGATGGGTTAATTCCTCTACTTTGATGGGATTGAAAATTCCTTGGCCATTAATGCCCAAGCCTTTTCCTTCATACCCCATTTTCTTCAACAATGTGGAGCCCATTCCTGTGATGTGATTTTCAAAAATAGCGAAATCATCATCAAGACACATACATGAATTCGCAGAATTACATTTTACCTCACATGGGTCATGCTACAGCTTTTCCAAGACCTCGTCCTTTGCTTGCAGCTATCATAGAAACTTTTTTCTCCTCTTTCTCTTCATGTAGACGCATCTTCAATTCAGCGTTCTCTGCTTGAAGATTATGTTTGGTGCACTTCAGTTCTTCCAGGGCCTCTTCCATGGCTCGTAACTAAAGCTGTAATCACTCCTTTTCCTGTGTCTCTTTCTGTAGAGTTTCATACATTATTTCCACCCTTTTAGAAATTTTGAGCATGGTCTTATACATTGCTTTTTCATCCTTTGTTAATGCACTTTCCATTGTTCACGCTTACAATTCACATACATGCAAAGACTGCTCTGATACCACTTTATCCAGGGCCAGGTGTGACAAAGGACCCTTCCAAGACCTTTTACTTTCATGATGTGTTAAATTGCATTTTTAAAAGAACATTAATGAACACATCTTCAGGTTATAAAGAAGAGGAACATGACAATCATCAACACATGAAAACATAAGTCGTTGATAACGGAGTTCCTCCAGGAGGGACTATGTCTCCGGCCTTGGTGTCAAGATGGTGTAGGCCAGTGCATTAAGTGTTTTCAATAATGATGATGTACATAAGAGGTGATGTCGCTATCATACAAGGAAAATTCCCTCACGCAGGAGTGGCTCCAAGAGATGTTCCAGTACAGGAACTCTTAGTCAAAAAGACTCCTATCAGTATGAAACAAAGCTCATGCATAATGATCATCCCGCCAACATGGAATAAAAGAGATCTCAATGCAAACATGCATGGTGACACATGAGTATCCCATCAACATATGAAAAAGGGATCTCAAAACACAACATGTCGAATCATGACAACAAGTAGATCACACAGATGATTCTGCATCACATCAAGCAAGAATCATGACAACGAGTAAGAAACAAGATCCCACATCGAGCGTCAAACAGGGATCTGTGTAGAACAATGCATAGAAAAATAAGTGCATGAACACACTACATATACTTCACATCCAAGCACCATCTAAAGAAGCATATGTAAAACTACTGAAGCTAGTCATACCATCAACCTCCATGCGTCGAATCTAATGGAAATGGTTGCTCCTACATGAATGCTAACACTTGCACTCCACTAAGAAAAGTGGCTGAAAAATGAAATGAGAAAATGGAAAGTATGAACATACCATCAGATTTGGGGTGTCTAATAGTGCAAAATCGACTATCAAGTTTTTGAATTCTGAGAAAATGAAAATTCGGGGCTTAAGGAATCTTTTAGATTCCCCCTAGATTCCTCAAAGATTCCCTCCTCCGAGTCCTCTACAAGTCGGCTGCTCAGATCAAGAAACTGACTGTGCCATCAGGTTCGTGTCACTGAGAGGTGTAAGATCGATATAAAATTTGTCCAATTTGGAAACTGCAAAAATTTCACCCTCCTGGAATTTCGCTCAGTCATGGTTCCCCCTACATTAAAAATTAATTAAAAAAATCTACCTCATTTTCCATGCTAGCTCTTGGTTCTTCGATCTGCCTAGGCGCATTGTGCAAATGAAATTTTATATCCTTTTTCAGGCAAAGCTACCAACAAATCCATTTGGGCAGATTGGTAAAGGGACTGAAATAGGTGGGGGAGGTTGGGTGGTCAAACCCCGCCCCCTCCATGTTTAAACATTTTTTGTTTTACCATGAACCACATGTATTTAAATGGGGTTCGGGTCCACATTGGGTGGCCCACCCCATACCTCCCACAATTAAAATCATGGTACATTAACTGTTTTGGATTATCATGGCATGGTATTGGTTGTATGAAGTGAAGCATCATATTTAAGGGGGGTACGCTCCATATATGGGGTCGACGGACGTGGTTTAGGTGGGTTCAATCCCCGTCGACCTCACATACATTAATGTGATGTGTTGTGAGGTGTGGAGAGGCGTGGGGTGGTGGGGGTGGTGGCCCACCATCTCCCCCTTTTTTTTATTGTTTTTTAACATTTAATACTAATGAGACTTTTTCGAAAATTGCAAAATTTGATGAAAGGAGTCAAATTAAACAGGACAAAAATTCACCTGGAATTTGGCCCAGGTTGGCCAGAACCCAGTGGCCGGATTTTGTCGAAATTACAGCCTCCTTAAGCCTGCCTAGTCAGCAAAAGTAAACCAAAATTTTCACTGCTTCTAAATTTCGCATATGGACTCAGTTTGACAAACCGTTCACACCACCACGATTAGGACGACGAGATCTATGCTCTGGTCCTAGTTTGAAAGCATTCTGATCACTTTGATTTACGAGCTTCCATAAGCTCTCTTTCTCTAGTGTATGGCTCTAGAGCAACCTAGATCACACATTCATGCTTGGAATCTGGCATGGGGGTGAATGATTGAAGAGAGATTGGCTCAGCCATTGTCGGGTGAAATTTTGTAGTCCATCCCGGGTGGTTCATTGCATTCATTAATGAGAAATATTTTCCCTTGATTTCCATGTGTAAACGTACTAATGTATTTATGGATTTGAGAGTTGTAATGTTTATTGTATTTTTGTCCCTATTATGTTGGTTACATGCACATTTTATGGCAATAGTTATGTATGTCTTTCAACATGTTTTTACATGAATATGAATGGATAATGTGTCTATGACCTAATATATGACAGCATAGAAAATGGCATAAGGGAATAATGGTTCATAGTGATTCTCAGATAAGTATGAGATCCCTACACTTAACTCTGTTATTTACACCTATAGATTACATGTCGATGACATGTTTGAAAAACGGTTGTCATGGCTAGTAGGGATCCATTTAAGGTTTTGAACAAGTATTTTATTTAGTACTTTCATTTCCATGTTACTTTATTGATTTGAAGAGATGGATCAGTTCTGGGTAGTGTCCTAGGCTCTGATCCTAAGAAAGTGGCTTAAATATGGGGGTCACTGTAATGACACTGACAATTTTGGTCCACATTCGCTGGCAGGCAAGCTTGTGAAAGTGACTTTAGGTTGTTGGTCGCTCCCTTGCCCATAGCATGAGAGAGACTATGTCCCAAGAGACCTAAAACAATTGTGGGACCCAAGGATAGGCTGTCAAAGTGGCTAATTTGTCCTCTGATGGTTCTATTGGTGATGTTGGATGCATGTATGGTGTGTTTCCATTAGTTCCACTTCCTAATGTGACTTAGGAGGTGGAATCATATCATAGTGGCCTCTCATCACAAGTCTACCCCAGATGACCGGTTGCTTGGGTATATGTGGGAGTAGGGTGTTACAAGTGTCATCACATTTTATTCTTTTGTCTGCTACGTGTCATAGACAATTCAGTTTTACTTGATTTCTACTCCATAGGTGTCGAGTTTTATGTTAGTTATTTATTATTGATGTTTACAATGTAATCTATTTAGTCATTTTGAATATTGAGAAGAGCAATCTTTGCTTCACTTTTTGGTTTCATTCTTTGTCAGTAACATTGGTATTTTATTGTGTTGAGCAAGGCATGCATAATTTCGTTAGGTGTCGGGAAGAGGAAGTTTAAAACAATTTTACATTTTTATGTTCTCTCATTGGAGTTTTATAGATGACCATGTAAGGTTCCGAAATTTACCTTACCATGATTTATTTGTCTAAATACCGTGTGAATTGGTATAACGATCATTTCACATTTTTTAGAAAGTTTGGGTGGAAGTTGAAATTTAATATGTGTTGCACGTTTTTCTTAGGTTTTTTAGGGAGGACGGTGGATGATTGAAGTTATAAGCCTATAAAACTAACAATTGTCCTAAAAGTTGCAAAGAGATGCCAATAGGGCTAAATTGAAATTTTTTTTCTATGGCTTCAAATAGTAAGTATCATATTAAATTTTGTGTTTTAGTGTTGCTTTTTTTGTTTTCCAATGTTTTCAATGAATCTTTACATGGGAAATCATAATGCCTTTGTCATATTTCTACCAAAAAAATTCAAAATATTATTTTGATAGGCAGTTAAATGTTCATGTAAAAACGTTCAATGCTGATGTTCACTAAACAATTTACTAAGGCTACAAGTTCACATCAGAGAAACAAGCTCAAGATAGAGTATACCTATATTTACCCAAATAAAAACATAAAGGAAAATAGAAAAATAATATTGCTAGGTATCCCCAACAAAAGGTGAGGACATCTTTTTCCTTACACATGATGCCTTGCTCTGTAGGTCAATGTCTACCATGCATGCCAAATATTCAGGAAAGGTGGACTGAAGGAGGAGAATATCGTAGTGTTTATGTATGATGATATTGCTAATAACAATGAGAATCCTTGACCAGGGACTATCGTCAACCATCCCAATGGAAAATATGTCTACATCTTTTAGTCTCGGAAGTAATGTGCTAATGATAATGTAATCTCCATTTTCTTGGCTAAATAATTCATAGGGGGAAGAAGGAGAAGGACATCGTCTGCTTCTATTTTCAAATAAATAATGGGTCCAATATCAAAGCTTCCTTTTGGGGATTTGTTCACAAATAAATTGCAGCTAGCAAGTTCAATCCAATTACTAAATGCCTATTGAAATGAATTATTCGAATTATATTAGAACTATGCTGAAATTGTTGCAATCTCATTTGACATTGTAAGTACTTTCTAGTGTGATTGAATTTGGGCTTTTGTTGCTCAAGTCACATTATGATGTAATAAATTGAATGAAGAAACTATAACCATAACACAATGAAAACCTTCAATTATGTATCCATGACATACTTGAGATCAACGTGTAAAAGTGAGTTAACAATGACATCGCTTGATGGTGTAGAAATGACAAAATAGAATTCCCATGGTAAAACCAAGGGTTGGTTTGTGTCATTCCTTTCTTACAATGAAATAAATACCACATATTAAAATTTAAACATGAATAAAATCTGAAAATATACTTTCCCATTTTGTTTCAATGAACACATTTAATTTTCTATCATAAAATTTGATTGTTTATGTTACCGAAAACACTAAAATCTCAAGATAGGTTGCATTTCGTGAATCATGGGTAGTTCAATTTCACATCAACTACAGAGTGGTTGGAGTGGGTTGGGCCATGGTTAGTCTATAGATAAGGAGGAGTTTCAATGCAGCTGGTCAATGTTTGATTCTCAACATACCCTTATTGGAGTACAAAATTCAAGGTTTCAATCACACACTCCAGATGGAAAATTGGTTACTTTATATCCCAACTAAAAAAAAAATGTTGGAACTTGTATTATGCACAATAGTAAGTGACAAGCTCATGATTCCTACTTTTGTTGACTTTATTTTTTTGCACCTTAGTAGGGTACAACCCAAATTCAAAGAAGAACTTCAATCAAGTTATTGATAATGTTATATCAAAATTATAATGCTCGGTTGTTGGCTAAGTTGTGGACTGGTGAGAAGCAGGTTCAAAAATATGTATTTCACACTAGTATGGTAGTGCTTCAAAGTACCTAAAGTTGTACACTTCAAAGAAAAAGAAAACCCTTTGTTGAGAAATGTAGGGCATTAGCATTAGATGATTTCTCTTCTTTGGTGATTGCTTGTGAATGATTTTTACATGATTAGATTGGGATCTTCCTTTCATTAAATTCTGAGTGTTCTTATTCATCAAATAGTAACCAATGCAATAACAAAAATAGACAAGAGACGCATCATGTAGGTTATGATACAGGACCAAAACCTCTCATGCTTTGTGAGGAAAACCCACACAAATTCTTCTTACAGAGATTCCAATTGACGAATACCAAGACCGAGACCCTTGACCTATTAGCTACTTCCAAGATCAAGAAACTAGCTCCCTTGACTATCTTCTCCTTCCTCCTTTTGGTTCCTACTACATATTGAGATTATATTGTTTCAGTTGACTCACTTGAGAAGCCACTTTACCATACTGTTGTCTAGTCACAAACTATAATACTCCTCTTTAAGTGCAACTCCTTCACATTACCAAATTGTGGCTTCTATGCACATATCAAAACTTCTTTCACTATGGAGACATGAGCATTACCCTAAAAAAAAAACCCTTTCTATCATTTATGTTAATTTCGAACTACTTATTGTGATATGACATCTGAAACTGTCCATTAATGCAGAGATCTAAATTGTTGTGTAATTGTGCTAGGATTCTGAATTCATCACTTTCCTCTCCATCTCGAATCACCGAGATGTTTGACTTTTATTCGTTGTTATTCATAGAGGGATCCAAGCTTGTGCCTTACCCTTTCTCGCTGCCACTATGATATAGTCTTTAGAGGAATCTGAGTTCCAATCTCCATTTTCATTCCCAAGTCTGAGCTCCTTCCTATACCTTGATCCAAAATTATGTTATTATGATCTGAAAATATCAGTCATTAGAATTTTGTATTATATTTGTGTGAGGTGCCTTTACCTAGTATATATAGTGGTTGTTCTACATAAGGAGCCGACATAAGCCATGTGAATCGTTATGACTCCATAATGTAAGGCTGACATGATCTTTGTTTAACTTGAAGAATACATGAGGAAGAGAGCTAATGCTTATCATTGGAGAGCTTCTAGATAGACCTATTAACTCAAATACATTTGTTACATGCCCAAGAAGGGCTCTTCATACATGACATAGACTCTTTGACCTTAATGACAATCCCAAGGCTCTCAATTGGATCCATCTAAAACAAAATCACTTGCTCATGAAACCCATGAAGCGAGGCCTATAAAAATAATTTTATTTCCTTTATTACATCACCTACAAAAATCACAATTACATGTCATTATGAAGACCGAACCTACTTACACTTTTCAACCCTCCCTCTTAATTAGGGAGATACTCATAATGGTACTTGGTCATTCTCAATCTGAAGAATTTTTCATAAGAAGAATCCATATTTGTAACTCATTTGTATAGCATCATACCAACTAGTATTGTCATATAGGAAGGCCTTGACTAACAACTCTATCTCTCCATAAGATCAGAGCACAATTTTGGCAAGACCAATGATTTATAGACACATTCATCATTGTCTCTCTGGGAACATACCCCACCTGGGTTCTCTTAGGGTATGCTCCATGATGACTATTCTTATCTTGGACTCCCCATCCTCAAAGAATATCAGTCCTCCATGACTACTCTTACTATTGGATGCCCTATCTCATCCTCAAAGAGAATCAGATGCTAAATGGTTACACAATCCTCCATTCTGTCTTCCCATGTGAAGACCATAATGACATGTCTATCGCTCCTTTTTATACCATGATTTTTTATTCCATTAAAGGAATGTACCCATTTCTATCACAGAAGGAATTTACCTAAGCTCCCTTCTTAATAATTTTCCATGTTTCTTCCAAGTAAGAAACTTCTTTCTAGGCTTGCTCTCAACCAGGGACCTATCGTAGCTCTTCATGTGGAGATCCTAAAACAACCAGTTGCTTGAATATATCCTTCCTTTGATGTCATGAATTTATTCTTTGTTAAGGAGTCTTCAACTTTGGGGACTTATACATAGGGTGTCGTTCATTCATCACTTTTATCCATGAGTCAATCATGTCTTCAACTCATCAAAAAGTGACCTTCCATCTATTTCTGCTTCATGTCATTTTTCTTTCATGCCATATTTTTCAGAAGGACATTACATCCTTCTATATGGTCCACCTACATAATCTCATCCATATATTAGTTCAGAAATAATCAATGAACATTTCAAATCAAAATTACCTTTACGAGGACATCTTCCTTTAATTATCAACATTCTGGATGCAGATTGACACATCTCCCACTGATAACCATTGTCAATGTTCCTTATCTTTTTCTGACTTCCATTAGAGTCTTCACATTCTTCCCAGAGATCTTCTAGTCAAATCTCCTTGGACTTCAGATGTTGAATGACTTCTACCTTCATTGTACATTATCACGATATCTTCATATCTTTTCACACACTTCATTCCAGAATCTTCTAATCAGATTTCTTCAATTGTAGTCAACCACCTCATACTTCATATGGGGACATATTATGTTGATTTCATCTAGTATGACTCATGCCTTTTCGACATTATTTCATAGGAGGAGATTCTTTTCCTTTGATCATGCTTCTCAAAATAGAAGTAGTGATCCTTGTTACTTGTAACCACACGCCATGACTTTATAATATCAAAGACAAGTATACATACCTTATTTAACTTTAGGTCATCGAGGAATATTTCACCAAATTCCTTGATTGAAAAGATCTTCAACCCCTTGACCTGCTTCATCTCTCATGTCATCATACTATCATCCCATGAATTCCACAAGTTAGAGTTCCGATGAAACACTTGCTTCTTTTCTAGATCAGTGAAACCTTCAATGAGGATTCCATCTCACATATTCTAATTCAACAGATGTTTTCCTTTTAAACTGATGTATGATGAGACTTGTCCTTGATGACTTCTTCCTTTGATTTTTCAATGTGGTCATTAAGAGCTATATCCTTTAACTATCAGACATCCTTCATGTCTCCTATGGTGATGTCACGAGAACTTGCTTATAATTCTTCCATGATGCCACTCTGAATCTTATTATTTATTATAGGAATATCCCATATAATAAGATTTAGAAGCCATGTCAAGCCCCTTTGAGAGGGATACTATCTTAGACCTAATGGAGATCTCTTACTTCCTCCTTTCTTGGGCTTCCTTCTTTCAACGTCCTCTACTTCTTCAGTGAAATGTAATTCTTCTCTATCCTTCCTGTTATTTTCCTTCTAAGGAAAATATTGCTTGTAATGTTCATATCACTGAATCACAGCTATGCTTTTATTTCCTTTCTTAGAACCAGAATTTTCCAAACTTCCTTTCCTTCCAGAAAATGTTTGAGTTCTTAACCTTCAACACTTTTTCCCTCAACTTGTCTTTGTCTATCTTGCATAGAAATCATAGTTTGTTGAATGAGGTAGCTTTCTTATCCCATGGATATCTGTTACCTTGATTCTTTGTTAGTGCATTATAAATCAATGATGATTATCTTCTTACGTAGATCTTACAGATGAGATCTTATGAAGATATACTTCATTCTTTGATACCTTTACTTTCATGTAGATCAGATCTAATTCATGTGACCTTATTTATCATACCTTCAGAGAATGAATTTATGATATGGATCTCTTTAATGTCTCCAATATTTCTATATGAGGGGGTCCTTCATAAGTATCCCTTTCCATGAATTCATAGGAGACCTCTTGATATGTTCAATGACTTCATATTCTTAGAGGACCATGTCTATCCTCCTTCTTCATGCAAGGAATTTCGATGACCCATCCAATTTATAGATCTCCTTGCAAATATGAAGTCATTTTAAAAATTGATTAAATAATGAAAGATACTTACATGATGTGTGAATATGAAATTTTCACCTTGATTTCTTTGATGATGGTTGAAGAATATATATTAGAGCTCCCTCTTAGATGATCTTCTTCCAAATGAAAAAGTCTTTGTTCAATAGATAAGGTTGTTCCTTTTGATGAGGATGATTTGTTGCTTCTTCAGATGAACTTTTTCAAGGACAAGGAGAAGATCCTTGTTTGTTTTATAACGCTGAAGATGATGAAAATGCCTTCTCGCCTTCAATATACTTTGACTTCTTTTATAGTGTAGATCGAAACCGCTTCTAGGGTTTCAACTTTCTCCAAGATGATGTGATCTTCCTTTTTGAGGTCCTTCAAGCTATCTTGATTTGTAGAAAACTTGATGAGGTTCTTTCTAGCCTTTGATGATAACTACAAAAACAAAATCTCTTGTTGTTATAGACTGCTTCCTTGACAACAGAAACAAAATCTCTTGTTGTTGTAGACTTCTTCTTCAATCTAGGGTTTGATTCTTCAATGTAGATCTTGATCCTTTTCTTTGATAACCTTCAACTTGCTTTGCTACCCTTCTTGATCCTTGAATGTCTATTTGCTTCCCTTCCTTTGACTTCAACACCTTAGCTCTAATACCATATTGAGAAATCTAGGGTATTAGTGTTATATGATTTCTCTTCTTTGGTTTCTGCTTGTGAGTTCTTTTTACATGATTAGATTAGGATCTTCCTTCCGTTAGATTCTTAGTGTTGTTCTTCATCAAAAAGTAACCAATGAAATAACAAGTGTAGACAAGAGACACAGTACGTAGGCTATGAGAAAGGGCCAAAACCTATCACTCTTTGAGAGGAAAACCCACACAAATTATTTTTATAGAGATCCAATTGACGAATACCAAGACCAAGACCCTTGAACTATTAGCTGCTTCTAAGGTCAAGACACTAGCTCTCTTGACTGTCTTCTCCTTCCTCCCTTCAATTCCTCTTACGTATTGATATTATCTTCCCACTTGACTCACTTGAGATGATACTGTTTCATATTACTACCTAGTCACAAACTGTAATACTCCTCTTTAAGGGTAGCTCCTTCACATTACCAAACCATGGATTCCATACACATATCATAAATTCTTTCATTTTGGAGATCTGAGCTTTACCCTAAACCAAAACCCTTGTTATCACTTCTGTTAAGTCTAAACTACTTACTGTGATATGACAATTGAAACTATCCATCAATGCAGAGATCTAAATCGTTGTGTAAGTATGCTAGGAGTTTGAATTCATCACTTTCCTCTCCATTTGAATCGCTGAGATGTTTGACTTCTGTTAATTTTTCTTCATGGAGGAATCTGAGCTTGTGCCTTACCCTCTTTTTCTTCCAGTGTGATACAATCTTTGGAGCAATCTGAGTTCTGATCTCCATCCTCATTCCCAAGTCTGAGCTCCTTTCTATACCTTGATCCAAAATTCTATGACTTTGATCTAAAAACCTCAGACCCATCGAACATCTATATTGTATCTCTACGAGGTGCCTTTACCTGGTATCTACAGTCGGTGGTCTACATAAATGAGACAACAAGGACCATGTGAATCGTTGTGACTCCATAACCTAAGGACAACATGATATTTGTTTAAATTGAACCTGACATGAGGAAGAGAGCTAACGCTTACCGTTGAATAGATCCTAAACAAACCTATTAACTCAAATACATTCATTACATCCCCAAGAAGGTATCTTCATACATGACATGGACTCTTTGACCTTAATGACAAATCCTGAGGCTCTCAAAGGGAGCCATCTAAAATAAAATGACTTTCTCATGAAACCCATGACGCAAGGCTTGCAAAAATAATTTTAGTTCCTTTATTACATCATTTACAAAATTCACAGTTACATGTTATTATGAAAAACAAACCTAGTTTCACTTTTGAACACCCTTAACGCTCATAGTCAAATACATACTCCCATAACTATACTAGTAGAAAATTGTTGGATACGATTAAAAGAATACAACTTTGAATAACAGGATGAGAAAGTAGAAAAACAACTTGCAACTTGGAGACAACTTCTATTGGTGCATTAAGATGACTTATTACAAGCAATCTCAATACCTACATTCATTATTAACCCAGGGAAAGTCTTTTTATTTGAAGATTGTCAACATTATATATGCAATGAATTCAGAGGTCAATTTATATTGGAATTGTTGTATTTGCTAATGTCTATTTCAATTCGAACACTTTTGAAAGGAATACATAACACACCTTTAAAGCCACTTAATCGTTTTTGCAAGCAAATGAATTAGAATGTGAATAGAAATAATCACACTTGGAAATCAAACTGGTATATAAAATCACCCATTTAACATGAAGGAAAGCTATGATAATTAAACAAAAAATAACTATATAAACATCTCATGGAAAGCAATCACTCTAGCTTTGAAATCTATGATAGTGTTACCTTAGAATGAACAACAATCTGGAATGAACATAACCAATTCAATAAGGAGCATCACACATATAACATAACCATTTCAATAAATATCGTCACGCATATATAATATGATCTAAAAATGGGGCTCTTAGGCTTCTTGTCCAACTTACAAGAACCTCTCCCACTTCCAAAGCCTTAAATTCTCCCAAGGCTTAATGATTAACCAATGCGGAATTAAGAAATGCTTGAAAATATAAGTGTATGCTTATATTTACTTTTAACTGATTATATGCTTTAAAATCTGTTGTTGTGTTGTAAATTAATGTGCTGAAATTGATGTATAAATACATATAATAGAAAATAAAGCGGCAATAAACAATCACATAGAAAAAACAATTTGATTAGGAGTTCACCCACAACTCTTGGGCTACATCTCTGTGAGCTCTAGTCAATTCAACTACGCTCTTTGGGATTATGGTATAAGTCTTTTTTTTACAAGCTCTTTGGCTCAACTCCTACTATTTTGCACAGAAAAGTGGGTTCAAACACCATGTCATTCCCTAGCTCTTGAAGCTCGCACTCTTGGCTCTGGCTCTTGGCTCTTTGTTCAGGCCCTTTGGCTCTAAGTCTAGCTCTTCAGCTCTAGTTCTGGCTCTGGCTCTTCGGCTCTCTATCAGTTCACAACCTTCTTGGCTTTTCACTTGGCTACCAAGTGACTCCCTTGGCTTCCTTTTTGCTTTTGCGCTGCCTATTTTTCCTTAGCTTCCTACTTCGGCTTTACTTTTAACAACAAAAGCCCCCAACAATCAACAACAGCAACCAACCTCAACTTAGCAACCATCAACAACTCTGTCTCTATCATTCTATAGATTTTTAAGCCAAATCGACGTTGTTGGTTCATCTTCCCTCTCGAGCTCTATCTTCCAGCCATGGTCCACTCAAATCCCTTCTTTGATCATTAGCAATCATTGCTAAATGCCCTCAGGGATAGATGCCACCTATTCCACAACGGAAGGAACCACCCGCAATTGAATTCCCCAAATTTTGGCATTCTTGGCTTATACAGGAAAAATACACCAAACACGGGAAAATCCGCAGAAAGAAATGTTCATCGAACTTCAATCGCTATGAATTCCGCCCTAAGCTACTATCGGGTCCACCCATAATTGCTAGCGTGAGTTGTTTCCCCTTTGTATTTCATTTAATAGTGAAATATATGAAAATACATTAAAAAAATGCCTTTCGATAGATCTTAAATCTTATGCAGTAGCATTTATATTTGTTATCGGGTCTAGCCATTGTCAATATCTATTTGTCGATCCAATCATCGGCGATCAGCATATCACTGGTTCACAATCGTAAATCATAATTTCTTTATGACCGACGCGATGGATCGGCGATCGTACATCGCATGGTCCAAAGGCCTAAGGCCCATTTCTTTTCGGTAGATTTTTGCAATGCGATATTTTGAAAATTGCATATTGTAATCCTTGATGGCCGAAGTCCTTCCCTTTGAAATAATTTTGATGCGATATTTAACGATGATTGCATATCACATGTCCTTAAGACTTGCGATCCGACCTTGTATAATACATATCTCCGATGCGATATTTCCATTGTTCCCTTGGAAAAATGTTGCTAATGCGATTTCTTTAAGGAACTTACGTTAACAACATATTTTCCCTTAAAGACCAATTTAATAAGAAAATGCCTCCTTTTCTAAGGACATTGGGCAATTTCTTTTTACAATAACTTCTACATCCGAGGTCCATTTTAGCCCATTCAAATTGCAATAGATTTAGAACGAAAAGATCTACGCAATGGAACTATTTCTGAGAGCAGCCTATGATTTCAAATTTCCTCTTATTTACAAAGGATTTTTGCCATTTGGCACCTTTTACCCCTTATATGAAGTATTTTAGACTTAAAGGTTTATCCAAGATCCATTTTTGGATCATGCCTTCCCACTAAAAGAACTTTTGGTCTCCAAAAGACTGATATATTGATCTTAATAGTAAATGAGAGTGACTCACCCTCTTCTTTCAGCCTCCCTACACTTGCCTTTGCATAGCACCTCTGAACCAAAGTTTTTTATCACTTCCCTTCTTGGATGGGTTGGTCTTCTTGGGAAGAATTGCCTTCCTGCAGACTTCTACTGGAATGGTCATAGAAGGTAGTTTGAACTTCTCTACCTTGATCATTGATCCAAGGTGGCTTAAACAAATGTGAAGTACATCTGCTCCACAAAACTTTCATTTGTATCTATTTGGCAAGCTGTCATCGACAACTATTAACAACAACAGAAATAGAGACAACAACTGGATGGACTAAACTTTTGCGTCAAAAAAAGAAGTAGATTTCACATCATGTTAACACATCCATGTCTTACATCTTCATACAAATGATGGATTAGGTAACAAGCCCACAAAACATGCCTTTAAAGCAAATGACCCTTCATGTCAAGCATGTAGAAAAAGACCATTTGGACTCTTCTTCAAAAGATGAAACATTTCATCATTATCTCCATTTGGAGACGAAGTTAACTTCTCCCAAGTCAACATGGTAGCACATGCATGTCAAAGCAATCAACCCTACAAGTTAATTAAATATACATGTTCAAAAACAAGGAAATCATCAACATCCCTATGTTCATGCATCTCATGCTCATGCATGCATTTCATCCTTCAAATTTCACTTAAGCGTTTTGTACTTTCGAAGCTGAAATGAAATATAATGTAGATGCATCAATAGACGTGCAATCTCAATCAGATAAGAACTCTAACTATTCCTTACCAATCCCTTTCAAAGGTACTACCTTTGTCTGCACATCAGCATCATCATGTGAATCATTCTGAGACACATCATTCATGGAATCTTCACTTCCATTATTGCCATCTTCTCTTTCCACGTTCTTCAACTTTTGTGGAAGCATTGCTGGATTCAGAGTCCAACATTTTGCAGCAAGATGTCCTTGCTTATGGCAGTAAGTGCACTGCATGTGCATCTTCTTGACAGTATGATTTGCCTTCTCCAATGGACCCTTGGCTTCTTGCTTCTTTTCCTTCTTCTGCTTCCTGTATGTGGCCATTCTCTTCCAACATCTAGAAACAATATGGTTATCCAACCCACAAAAGGAAGATGCAATTCTTGTCCCATACATATGTGGAAATTTATCATCCTTTGTACAATCAAAAGGAAAATGTTTGGAACTAGATTTATACATTTCTCTTTCACCTTTATTGCCTTCATGCGGAGGTGAAGGAAATGAAGAAGTGGCTCCCTTTGGAACAGCATCAATCTCTTCAAGGCTATCAGAGTTTACCCAACTCTCTGGTTCAAGTGTGTGCTTCTAAACATCTGCATCCTACAAATGATGTTTCAAGCCATTGCATTCCCCTTGAATACAACCTTCACACTTTTGAGGTAGAGGACTGTTGGTCCTCAGTTTTGGTCTATTTTTGCTTAGGGAAACCTACTTAATCCTTATATTTTCCATCCATTTTCCATCACATCCATCTCATTTTGATGTATTTTATGCATATTCAGGTGTTTAATTTTAATTTTGCAATTTCTAGAAGTTTTTATGAAAATTGAGTTTCAAGTGCAATTTTGGACTGAATCTGAAATTCCCGTAATAGCTATGTGGATGAAATGTTTTCAAAACACTTGGGCTCGAGTTTGATGCATGGACGGACAGCTTGGGAACTAGGACTAAGCTAACTCCACTTGGTTCGGCCAGAACAAGCTTTATTAGGCCCGGTCAAGGCTGGTCAAACATGACTAGTCACCAGAAAATCCCTAGGAAATAGGGCAGTTTTGAGATTTTATGGGATTGACCATATTTCTTGGGATGAATTGGATGAGTTTGACTTAGATAGGTGGATATAAGTAGATATGAGTGTTAGAGATAATATAGATCAGTTTGTTTCATTAAACCTCTATTTAAAGCCAAGACTTTGATGGATTTTGTAATGGAATTGATATGTAACTTTTGTACAATTTGAGTTGGGAGCTAATTTGAAGAACTTGTTTCATTCCAATTTGTTGTTCATACTTGGTTGATTTACTGAAGTTGTTGTAGCTGAGATTTCCTCAAGTGTGCAAGGCAAGGGTGGAGGGTCCCCACTCCAAGCTAAGTACACTTCTTTGTTAGACTAGTTTAATTTTCCATAAGTTGGTTATTTTAGAACTTGTTTATGTGCTTTGCTCCAGATTGGTTTATTGCTGATGTGTGATGATTTATTTTATTGAATCTTAGTTTCTTCACCACTTTAGTAAGATGGAATAACAAGGTGTTCAAGTTGAACACTCCTTCTGTTAAATTGGTGGATCGAAACTAGGTTTTCCTTGATTACATGCAAGCAGTTTTTCTTATGAATTTTCAATCTTCAATTGATAACATTATGGTGAATGAATTATGATGGGAAATACCAAAGGTCTCTTAAGTTAAGAGCCTCCCTTCATTGATGATTTTTCCATCTTAAGCTATTGAGAGCTCGTAGTTTCTAATTTCTATTCATCAAGTAATAATTGTGGAAGAATTGGACCTCTTAAGTTAACAGCCATTTTAGCTTTCCTTCATTGCAAGGTGAATTGAAATTATTACTGTAGGCTATATTTGTAATATGCACTTCTTTAGTTTTCAAATTTTATCTTCTAAACTTGATTATATCTGATGTTCATATACAGTGGATTTGCCTCCAAGTTTTACAAACCCGGATTGATAATTAAATACTTGTGTTAATTTAGTCAATAAATTAGCCCAACATTTTGGCGTCGTTACCGGGGAGGTAATTATCAGCATAGTCAAATAGAAGATAAACAAAAACACTAAAAATTTAGCTAGTATACATTTCTCTTAGTTAAGTTTCTTTCTGCCTAGAAATAGAGATCCTAAAATTAGGTTTCCAAAACAAACCCCCCAATAAAAACATAAAATAAAAAAAAAAAACTACCAAATCCATTTGCAAGACAAGATCTAAAAAATGATGTTAAAGAATAGGTTACAAAACTACTTCATTTTTCAACATTCTTTCTCATCAAATCTTTATGATCAAATAAATTTTCATGTCCAAACATTCATTAAAGTATATTTTTCGAATTTGGATATGAGTTTACTTATGATCTTGTTACGAAAATGGATGCACTGGAAATTCTCTTATACTTGAGAGAATGAATTGTTTTTCTAAAATAGAATAGGATAGAATAGAATAAATAAACAAGTAGAATGAATTCACAATAAGACTTCCATAATAAATTTGTTTCAAACAATTTCTTCAAATCATTGTTCAATATTCATTTGAAAGGACTACATGGCAAAATGCAGTAAGACCAAGCCTATTTTGGGTAACCATATAGGATAATTTTGAAATCATGGTTTATTTTACATATCTCTTGAAATCTAGTTTTGGAATCCATTTTGAAGTTTTCAATTTATATCACAATAAAAATGTGATCAAAATCAAAACTAGGTCTCAAGTGAAATGTTGAAAACAGAGTTAGTACAGTCTATATTTGAAGTCTCTAATGGAAACATTTTTATCTGAAATTCATAGGGACGATAGCCCTTTGAATCTAGTTTCCAAATCAATTTTAATCACTTCAATCAGGTATCATATGAAAAATTTATTCTTGAAATACTAACTGTTTGTCGAAAAATCTGCATGGTGACAATTCTAGGTCTTGACTGTTCATTGGCATATTTGACATACCAAATCATCTTCTTTTCAAAACCTGTTTATATGGGAGATATATATTCAAGTATAGTTCAAGACACAATTTGAATCATCCCATTTGGAGGTGAAATGAAAAAGTTATGCTACATTTAGTGACTGCATGTCTTCAAAACAGTATAGTAAAACTCTGCCTCCTAGATCTGTTCATCACCAATTTTGTGATATCAAGCCTAAGAATTTTTAAAACCTATTTCTACTGGAAAGATAAAACTGAATCTAATTTAATATCCAAGTGGAATCACATTGATCTGATCTTTATTGAAGAAGTTACGCTTCAAATAGTGACTGTTGGTTTAGTTAAAAATTAACAAGAAGCTCTATCAAACATGGCACTCCTTATAATTTTTACCATATCATTTTAAATAATTTTGAAAACCTGTTTATACAGGAGGTATCCATCTAAATTCACTTCAACTTGGCTTTGGAATCACTCTAATAGGATATCAAACAAATATTTTGTAAGCAAAATACCGCTAGGAGGTCTAGGCTGGCCACCATTCCTCAAAGGGGTAAATAAATGCATTATGTTTGTCTATCATATTTGGACTTGTTTTCTGAGAAATTCTTGTAATGATTTACATGTTTATTGGAAGAAGAGAGACTATACACCTCTCTTCCTCCATCATCTAATGTTGTATTGCAAGCAAGTGCTATGTTTTTGCAGGTCATAAGAAGAATGAAGGAGTGAACTCCATGGATGAAGTAATTTTTAAAGTCAAATTCATATTCCAGAATATGAATACAAATGTTCAAGTCAAAGAAAAGTGAAAATTCACCTGATGTTGAGTTCATTCAATGAAACTCAATCTCTTGAAGCTTGCTCTTAGATGTTGACCACCAACACCACCAAACCCTACAACATGATCGAGATCAAAGCAAAAAGACATGAAGATAATCATCACAAGAAGCAGACAAGTTTAGTACCATGTCAAGTCACATCAATCTTCAAAGAAGCCTTTCATATTGAATTCATATTGTTCATGATTTGATCATCATCATTTGTTCATGCTTTGAATTCATATTGTCCATCATCCATACTGTATGTTAAGCTCCACGACCATGCATGTTGAAGTCCAGATTTACTACTATATCATGACTTCAATATAACTTATTTCCATAAGCTTTCATACTTCCATACTCCATTACACCCCACCTCCATTCAGAAAAGAAAAAATAAAAAAAATAGAAAAAGATAAAAAATAATAAAGGAGTTTGGTTGTGAAAATCCACGAAAGTGGCACAATACAAACTCGAATTCATATCAGAAAACCAACTTGTTTGGCCGATATGAATTCTCTATTTTGTTTTACCATTTCTTCAGTTTGAGTTTGCAGGAATCATCCTCCAAAATAAACAAGACTTGAGGACAAGTCTTCCCATCAGCAAGGGGGAAGGTTCGCAAAAAGATACTTAGTTGTGCAAATGAATTGACGACGGAACTTGTATTGTTGGCAGTTGGGACCTGAAATATTTTTGAAATCAATTGCAGAGGGACCTGAAATGTTGAAAAAAACATGTATATATTGCATCAAAATGTACATGACAGAGGGGACATGAGTTATCATGAATCAATTGCAGAGGGACCTGAACGACATCAACAATCAATGGACCAGAATCAATGAAGGATGCTAGAACAGAAGGCATAAATAAGCTCTATCTATCTATGATATTCGATCACAACAAATTCATCCAATATTGTTAAAGAATATCAGCGTTCATCCACTACTACAGGGAAGTACAAGAATCGTAAGTACAAAATTTTGCTCTTGTAAATTTACATTTTTGTAGAAATTTCTAGACTTTGTTAAAATTGAGTTAATACCTGAATGCATATTTTATATTCATCACATTTTCCTCATTCTATACCCATTAGCCTATGTCCATCCTACATTTTCATTCTACATTTACCCTATACCTAATTCAATGTACATATGTACATCTTACATTCATTCCATAACCCTAACATTTCATAACCCTAAATATCATTCTCTATTTACCTATATTCATATATTCCATATTCTCATTTCATAACCCTAACCCTAAGTATTTTTCCTTAGAAGCAAAAAGGGATCAAAGTAAGATAAGTTGAAACCTGCACCATAAATAAAACATCAGTATTATGGGAAATAATTTTAATATGACCTAAATGGTCATTTTAAAATTAAAGAGATATTGTAAAACATAAGGGATGTGCACATTATGAAATATATTTAAAGAAAATACAAAATCGGAATGATTAATGATATCATAGTGCATGAAATGGTAATACGATATTATCATAGCAAATTTTATGAAAATACGATGTGATGGTGCAAGGTTATTATGGTAAGCCGGTGGCAATGCATTGCAAATTTAAGTGATAATGTTTGAAGGGACAGCCGTAGGAATTGAACATTAGTATTATGGAATTTATTTTTGTTACGCAATTAACATGGCAATCAAAACAATGCATAACAAAAATCAACCAGTACTCAGAAAGAAATACGGTGGTAGCCAAGAAGGAAGCAATCAGCATAGCAACAAAGAAATATATATAACAGTCAAAGGATAAACCATGATGGTATTGTGGGTTGGTTGCAGGATAGCCATGAACCATATGGACAGCTCCATTCAGCAGTTCAATGGTTATGCACGGCATGCCAGTCAAAAGGAAATGGGTCAAAACGTTTTTAAAAAAAACACAGAAAAAACCACGCTGCATTCTATTCAAAGCACATAAAATAGTCAAAACGTTTTGGTTAAAAAAAAACCTGTACAGCTACAGTCAATTGTAAAAACGTTTTGAAACAAGCAAAAATAAACCCTGTGCGTATTAACAGCAAAGAGCTCTGCCATTGTGGATGCTCAGAACCGTAAATTTGCTGCCATCACAGCCGTTGAGGGGCTCAGGAAAATGGGAGATGCCATTAGCATATAGTTGACAGAGCATTAAAAACTTTTTGATAGAGGAGGTAAGGAAAAATAGCTGAATCTGTGGGTAAAATAGCGCCAGTTAGTTGCCAAAATCTCGTGGGAAATTTCAGTCAACAAGCTGAGCCGTTCAAAACGCAGAGAATCCCTTGAATCACGCAGAGACATCCCAGTGGGTAAGCATCGGTCCCTCAGAAATGAAACTAAAATGATTTTGAAAATCGAACTTCAGATTTAGTTGAAATATGAGACATTAGTTCCGGAATCGTTTGCTATTTGTTGTCATTAAAATCTTCTGCCACCTGTAAAAGTTAATCCCGTTAGAGGATTACAAGGATAGTTTCTGATAAAGATATAACTTCAGTTAAAGATACATGCTGCCACTTGTAGATTTAAGAGATACACGCTGCCACAACCATTTCCCAGAAATTTCTGCAAGTTTTAATCAAATATCAGGTTATTCGAGCCACGTTGCAGAGGAATCACGATAGTCATCACAGCCAGTGAGTTTTCTTGCACAAATAAGGCACGGGGAATGTGTTGTTAACTGTAAGGTGAAAAAAATCAAAACAAATCATGACTGAAAGATCTCGGTTCTCCACAAAACAGGGTGTCTTATTGAAGTTTGGCTGCATGCTGAAGTAATGAATGAAACGTTTGAGTAAATTTTTGAAAACATGTAGTTTGTTGAGCTGAAGTCTACACCTGTCCATGCGTTTTATGATCAAACAGTCGTGTTTCAGTTTGATGCAGGAAGGAAAGAGTTTTTAAAAAAAACAAAGTGTGCCCTTGTGTTTGAAGATTTGGCAACAAAATCTAAAATTGGTGTTGAATTAATCGATAGAGCAGATATTTTTGAAGACGTTGTGGAGAAATCAAAGGTTGCTGAAGAAATTGTGGAGAATACAAATCAGTACCAGAATATCTTGTTGAATGGGTGCTCAAGAAGCGTGAAGAGATGATCCTGAAGTCATATGCTGAAGACTGCACTGTGTAAATTTGCATAAGTCAAGGTATAGAACCAGTCAATTGAGCGTTTTGTTTTGAAGTAGCCGAAAACATAGTATGATCTGGAACTTTGAAGTGTGGGACAATTTTTGCATGGATTCCCCATACTTAAGACTGAAAAGAAAAACTTACGTAGATCCCCAATGCTTAAGAGGTATTAATTAAAAAAAAAAAACATTATTTTTAACCTGTTCATAATGTTTTTTAAAATAAATCATACGCATGGTGGATAAGAGTAAATGGACATATAGCGGAGTAAATGCATATATGGTGGTATTCCAGATTTAAAATTATAATTCCATATTTCATATAGATGGATTATAAAAGGAGGAATTATGATATGATTTCATTCTTTTTTTGTAAATTTCTTTTCCAAGACAAAGTTCAATTTCTTTCTTACAGAAGTGTGTATAAAGATGGATATTTGGTTTGCATAGACAGAGGAGAGTGGTGGCAAACAGGGACAATATTGTTGCAAAGACAGAGACAAAGGAGTTTTTAAAAAAAAATTGATGAAACAGAGGATAGAATATAAGAAAAAGATTAATAAAAACATGTTTATTATGTTTTTATAATCTTTTTATATCAAAACTTTGTTCATATTTTTGAGGATTGGTCTCATCTCTTTGTCAAGGGCATTAGAAAATAGGTAAGCAGGATGCTGGAGAAACATTTGAAGAAAAAATTGGTTGCAAATTGAATGATCATTCAATCTCAGGAATGCATTTCAATTTTGAGAAGCTACTATTTCTCATTGCTTTTTCTGGGCAAATGAAAATGAAATTTAAAAAACGAAAACATGGATTTTCTTCAGAATGAGCCTAACTAGACTTCATGTGAACAATTTTCTCAAATTCATTTCTATTTGAGAAATTTGTATGGTTCTTCCAACCCATATTTTGCAGATTGCATGGGTAAATCAGTGGCTAAATTGAAAGTGAATGCCTAGACATAAAAAAAAAATTGCTTCACCTAGGGAGATGTAAGAGAAATTGGACATTGGATCCTTTGAGTAAATTGGTTGATTTGAGAGGGACATGAATCCTGTGTCAGAATGTATTGCAAAAATTCAAGTTTTATTTGTCGTCTGAGTCTGCTCATCCAGAATGATATATTGGTAAGGAATGTCATCCACAAGAAAAGAGAAGAAGTACATGAAGGCATAGATATCCTTTTACAGGTAGATCAAGAGAAAGCTTCATCTTCAAGGGACAGAGTCACAGGTACATCAGAACATCAGTCAGCATACAGAGGCAGAAGATCAATGAGACAAAGACAAGCATGAGGACATGCTTGAAGATCAGCAAGGGAGAGATGTTGGGCCTCAGTTTTGGTCTACTTTTGCTTAGGGAAACCTACTTAATCCTTATATTTTCCATCCATTTTCCATCACATCCATCTCATTTTGATGTATTTTATGCATATTCAGGTGTTTAATTTTAATTTTGCAATTTCTAGAAGTTTTTATGAAAATTGAGTTTCAAGTGCAATTTTGGACTGAATCAGAAATTCCCGTAATAGCTATGTGGATGACATATTTGCAGGACACTTGGGCTCGAGTTTGATGCATGGATGGACATCTTGGGAACTAGGACTAAGCTAACTCCACTTGGTTCGGCCAGAACAAGCTTTATTAGGCCCGGTCAAGGCTGGTCAAACATGACTAGTCACCAGAAAATCCCTAGGAAATAGGGCAGTTTTGAGATTTTATGGGATTGACCATATTTCTTGGGATGAATTGGATGAGTTCGACTTGGATAGGTGGATATGAGTAGATATGAGTGTTAGAGATAATATAGATCAGTTTGTTTCATTAAACCTCTATTTAAAGCCAAGACTTTGATGGCTTTTGTAAGGAATGGAATTTGTATGTAACTTCTGTATAATTTGAGTTGGGAGCTAAATTGAAGAACTTGTTTCATTCCAATTTGTTGTTCATGCTTGGTTGATCTACTGAAGTTGTTGTAGCTGAGATTTCTTCAAGTGTGCAAGGCAAGGGTGGAGGGCCCCCACACCAAGCTAAGTACACTTCTTGGTTTAATTTTCATAGTTTTCATAGACTAGTTTTTGTTTCAAATGTATTTAGATGTGTGATGATTGCTGAATGAATATTGGTTTAATTCTAATCTACATATGAAGGGACACACAAGAATTTAAGTTAAATTCTCCTTCTATTTGATCTTGAACTAAAACTGAATTTCATTCTCCTTTTCTTATTTGAAGTTATTTATGCATTTCTGGTTTGAAGCAATGGTGATTGTGATATAGTAGGATTGTGAAGAAGGACAATATGGACCTCCTTAGTTAGGAGCATCTTCTTCTACATCTTCTGCATCATAAACCATTGTTAATTAGTGCTCTTAGATTTATCTTCATGAATGTAGTATTGTAGGGAAGAACAACCTTGTTCTCCTAAGTTAGGAGCCTCTTCCCTCATATATTACATAAGTGAATTAGAAATTGTTAAAATAGGTTTATATTTGTAATATACACTTCTTTAAATCTTCAAATTTTGTCTTCTAAACTTGATTATATTTGATGTCCATATACAGTGGATTTGCCTCCAAGTTTTACAAACCCGGATTGATAATTAAATACTTGTGTTAATTTAGTCAATAAATTAGCCCAACACTCCTACCACTCGGATTGATTGGCATAAACTTATATTTCAGGTATGAGGTGATGAATGTAAGGCCCCAATTTGGCCTCTTTCCTAAGTCTGGTCATGAATCCCTAAGGGTCATATCTCCACATGAAACTCTTTTGTAATTTCATTTCTTGCAATATGTGATTTGCTTCCTTCCCTGCTTCTCTTGAATTACAGATAAAAGGGCCCAATTGATCTTTGACTCTAAAATGGGTTTTCTTCTTGGCTGAAACAAAATTTACTTCATCTAAGTTCATTATTTTCCTATAATACTCTAAAGCGAATAACTTCATGGGGAGGTATTTGGGTAGTTTATATGGTGCAAGCTAGCACCCGTAGATCCTTATCTCTGTGTGGTTTTCGTACAGGTACCAATCTCCCACTTTGGTTTATTTGGATAGCTGGAGCACCCTTTTTATCTCTGGACTTATCCTAGGTGGAGGATTTCCTATAAGCATAGTCATGACTGGATGCACAAAAGAGTCTATAAAATCTGAATAAGTGTATGGTGATCCAAATTTGTGGAATAATGGGGTCCAAAAAATGACAGACCTAGGTTGGCCTTCGGTATCAAGCTTTTGGAGAGTGAAAGGAAATCTGTCTGGTTGGTAGTACAGGAACATATGATAGAGGATAGAGGAGTATTTAAAAACTCTTTCATTGCTCATTCTAGTAAATTGCTCATGCATCCTATCAGCGATAAACTCAGCATAGTTGTACAAACAACAGGAGGTTGCCCTGGGGTATAAATGGACATGACGGAAAGTATAAGCTCATCAATGTATTCATTTGTAATGTAGCCCAAAATACATGATATCATGGTCACAATATGCTTGCCCCTAGTAGAGAAAATGGCTGACATATATGGAGGGGGATCTTTAGGAAGGTGTTTTTCTTCCACAATGAAAGTTTGGAGTAACTGGGTGAATCTGGATGGATTTAACTTGGTGTACTAGTCTATCAAATCCCTAATTGAGAGTGGGGTTAGATTGGGTCCTGGTCATAAATGCAACATTTCATTTATGGATTCAGCTATGATGGTAAACAAAACTTTTGGTCATGAGACATGATATTTATATGGCTAGGGACGTAGCATGCATGGCACATGTGGACAATTTCTGGGAAGACATGTACTTGGAGGAACTGATACCTAGGTAAATTGGATTCCCAAAGGCCAATGTCATCTGAATGGTTCAAGTAGTTGTCTCTGCTCAAGCAATGAATTTGCCCCAAATAAAAGATGCACTGGTATCTTTTATTTGGAAGTCCCTGTCAGCCAGGGGAAGGTGGTCCAAGTCTAAATGTGGAGTCGTCACAGGTCGGACGTCCATGGCAGCAGGAACATCCATTATTCAATTCTTGTGGATTTGAATTAGGTGTTGGGGGTTTATTCAAAATTTTTCAATGGAAAGTGGAAACTTATCAGAGGGTTTGGCTGCAGGTTTCTTTAAATTTAAGGTAATTTTCAATTAATTTGACTTAATGAAAATACTTAACAGGACAGATTTTTCCAAATGTGAACAGGGAGTGGTATTCTATGGTGAAATACCTGGAATTGGGCAAAATGGCTTCAAATTGATGGTTTGCGACAACTGTAAAGGTTTGTATGGTTCTCGTACAAACTGGGAGGTCAGATGGGTTATTGGCAGCGTCTTCTGTAGTGAATTTGGAGGTTTGTTGGCCAATTCGGTGTTTGCAGGATTTGCACAGGTTTTCACAGTTTTACAGAGAAAATGAGTGAAAAGGCTTTTCGGCCTTTTATATAAAAACAATTGCTTTTGGCGTGTTCATTTACAAATGAACAGTTGGCAGTTTTTCGGTTAAGCGAGGAAGCGGTATTGGAGTGTCACCGCACCACTTTTGTGGCTCAAGCAGTATTCGGGAGGGGTCTCCTGATCTATCTTAGAGTGTTACACGTAGCACTCGGGGGGTCGGGGAAAACCGCCTTATTAGGCAGGTAAAGGTCAGCAATCGGGTTTGGCCGATATGGATGTAGGCCATCAAATGAGGGGGGCGATGATCAAACGAGAGTCGGGTGAGGGAATTGCATGGGGGATAAAGGAAAGGCTTTGGGAGGGGGCCATAGGTTTAATATTCAACGGTATGGGATTAGTTTAGGAATTAATCCTGGGTTAAGTGATCGAGCGGGGCTTAATCATGGGATTAGGGAATCGGATGAGGTTAATGACGGGTTTAATAACTTTTGTAGGCATATGGGGTAAAGTGTATAGTTTATAACTAAACTAGGGATTGGGTTTTCTACATAAAGTAATTAATTAATACGGGAAAAAGGTAATTATAGGGGATTTATACAATAAAATTAGAAATTTATATGAAATGAGCGGAGTGGGTAATATCCTTTAAGCATAATGTAACATGTGCTTTACATACAATCAATACTTAAGATAAAATTCTTTTGTGGGTTTTTGGATGAAATATGTTTAATTGTGGGGGGGGTTTACTTTTCCTAGGTAAATGAAGTTTAAACTTAGGAAAAGGGGTTTTATTAGGCTAATGAGGGGAAATGAAGGGAGATGAATTTTACGAAGAGGATTCTAACACTGTTTGTCCATAAGTCATCAAGCCGAGGGTTCGGTCCCTCCAAAAGTCAAAGAAATGCTCTGAGCCTCTTTGACTTGTAGGATTTAAAGTACTAGAACTTATTTGTGGGAAATTAGTAAGTAGAGGGGTGAAATGACTAAGGGAATGTTAAATAAACCAAGTTGTAAACCATTGTCCTTGCTTTGTTTACTGCTTATGCACATTTTAAAGATGTATTTAAACATGACATAAGTGCTTTTGTGTAATCACTTGATATTTCTGCAACCTTTCTTCTACTTACCCATTTACTCACCCTACCATTTTTTCTTCATTTTATTTGGGTACATTTAACCTAGCAAACCCGTATCAATTCTTTTACTTTTACAAAATAGACTATCTAATTCAAACTTTATATCATCCAAGGGCTCAGATTAAACTGATGAGGTTCTTTGGGTTTTGATAAGTTATGTGAGGTTCATGCCTAACATCATATTCATTATCACCATCTAATAGTCGGTGGGGTTATTGTATTTCTTAAGAGAGCGTGTTAATAAAGGTTATCTACATGTTATTCTAATCTCCATGATTGTCACCCGAATATAATGAGTAAAGGCATTCGCTATCATACTATGGATCTTAATGATTTCCATTAAATTATTTACTATGATGCTCTTTACATATTCTATCTCATTGCTAGCATGCATCTATCATTCTTGGGAATTCTCTCTAGCAATGGAAATTCTCCATGTCGGCGATCCTCACATGGAGACCACTCCCTTCACCTGCCTTATTTTTCCCTTAGGAAACTCACCTAACAACGAGGATCTTCCATATATTGGTTCCTCTCATGAAGGCCATGTGATGACTCTGGTATTCTAACCCTACTCTCCTCTAAACCCTAATTCTGGGTTATTGTGTCATTTGTTGTGCGGCTTCTCTCCGGCGGGATCAACGCAAAGGTCTTAGTATCGATTCGGCATATGGAACTTTTATGTTTGTGTTAATGTAGGGCATGACTTACCCCTATCTCTGTGCTCATCTTTATTCATCTACTCGAGATCATTCTGGTAAGGTTCTACTGTACCACAGTTGAATACTGTGTTTACCACTCTGGTTTCTTCCATCCCTATAATAATTAGCCTAACTGTCTGTGCTACAGTTCAACTAAGGGAGACTAGAGTAATCCCCTTGACAGTGGGAGTCGCTTGGTCTCAAAATGTTCCATTCTCAAGTGATATCTCTCGCCTTAATTGTTATTTACTTGATTTTCATGGTTCATTTGCTATTTATGCCCTCTGGGTTAGATTGATTAAGTCCTTCATGTTTACTTCCTTTCCAGTACAATTTTGTTTTTCCGAGAGAATGGATATTCCACCCATTTACCAGCCAATCATTCGCAAGGAGGGAAGGGTTGGTATACCAAGTAATTTCTTTGTCATTTCACCTTTATCCCTAAGCTCTCTTTAACTCAATGATACTAGTTTTTTTTGTTTTCCTTTTTCTTTTATTGATCCTTGATGCCCCCATTTCACAAACTTCTGTAGAGATGTGGTTTGTGCCGCCAGTGACAGGCGTAGAATGAGTTTATGGTTTCATCCCCTACCCTAGTTAAGGCATTAAGTGAGTTATCATTCATTTTGAAGGTCTTTACAATATTGATTCCTAAAAATGTAGTTGTTATTATTTTTCATTCCTTGAAATGGATGGCTTTATAATATTGTTTTATTGATTTTATTTGACTAACATCC
>APFE030887910.1:0-17223 GCA_000404065.3 Pinus taeda | reverse complement strand
GCTTAATAATTATTAACACTATGAGTTCCTCACATAACCTAATAATTTATCATTCTCTCTCATATTTCATTTATCTCTTTTTCTCCCCATTGGAATAGATAGATAGATAAGTGAATAAATAAATATAATTAGCTTAGAATTAAGTATATAGTCTTATAGACAAGATTAAAATTATTTTCACTATTAAGGACTTTTGTTCTTAATATCCTTTAGCAGAAAATATGTCCACATACTAGTAGATAATATGCCCACATACTGGTAGATATTGCCATACAAAACAAGTATATGCCTAATTGGGGCCTTGATCGAGTGATACTCCCCCTATTGGTAACTGAATATTTTGTGCTAACAATAAGACATGCTACACTTTGTAATTAGGATCTCTTCTATGATGCCTTCAACCTCTTAGTGAGGGATGGTAAAACAAGTTCCATCCATGAAATAAGAACTCTATTTGACTTTAGTGGACCATTCTCTTCCTAAAGGCACATTGTAAGCTTTAAGTGTGTTTGCTACAATTACATGGATCAACATGCTTACTTCAACTACTTGATTAAATCTAATTGAAAAGTTTGGATGTAGCCAATAGTGCTACCATAATTGAATCTAAAGCCAATAGGTCCTTAAAAGGACAAGTACACTTAAGGCCTAATCTCCTCGAAACATAAAGAGGCATGCTATTGTGCCTTGCCTTGTGTCTAGTATTATAGTTATGGATCACAAAATAAAAAATGCTCACTAAAAATTAGAAGACAGGAACTTCAAGGTCCAATTATATGGCATCATATGCCTCATTTAATAGAGAGGTGGCCTCCTTGGATGTAGGAGCTCTTGATTATAATCACAAGCAAGGAAGATCTTGTCTCAAATTGAACAGTGCTAAGGGCATATTATGATGTTAGATGCATTGGAAAATTCACTAAATACTGAACTACATTGTAAGGCCTTGATATTGGGAAGTACAGAGGAGATCGTCCATTACATGAGCTTACCTTATTTGGAATCTAGAGAGATTTGTTCCTTGATGGAGGAGGAGATTTTTCATCCATGGAAAAATTGTTTTGTTTGGTTTTCTTTAATAGTAGTTTTGGTCCCATACCCTCTTCATATTGTTTCTCTTGAGGTTTGACTCCTAGATTCTACAAAAAAATGATCCAAATGGGAAGAGTCTTCTCCATAAGGCACAAATTCTTGCATATTAGTGTGATTGTTTTGAGAAGTGGAGGAAATTTTATTATTTTCCTGAGGTAGAGGAGTCCTCCCTATCTTGGACATATCCAAATGACAAGAATATGAGTAACAATACTTGGAGGCATGAAAATATTGACAAAAATGAAATAATCGACTTCAACAGTGATATGTCTAAGAGGAAGCCTTGCCCTCATAGGTGTGGAAAACCACAAGTAATTAAATTTATGAATTAAGGAAATAATATGATGGTTCATATTCATCACTAATTTCAATGTTTTGAAATTCTCTATATCATCATTCTTTGAGGTTTCAGAATGTGAGAAAACATGAGGGGATCCCTCACTTTGAAGCATTCCATTCCTAGGCTTGTTATTAAAATCAGGTTGTTTACAAATGAGGAAGCCGCAATGGGTTCCACTATGTTAAAATGCACTTGTATTAGCCCCATCTAGGGGAAATGTATTTGTACAATAGGCATAATGTGTTTTAATTGTTTCCCTGTTGTGTCTGATATGTTATTTGTTGATTTTTTTAGTATTTGGATTCTTGTATTGTTAGGTGTCAATGTTTCCTTAACATTAAGATGTCTTCACCTTGTCCAACATCTTAAAGCCTAAAATATTCTTTTAAGTCCCGAAAAATGGTTTTAATTGCCATTGACCATGCATAGGGTCCTAAACCATGACACATGCCTTATAAGGGGAAATTTTGGACCATAAATGTAGGGTCCTAAACCATGACACATGCCTTATAAAGGGAAATTTTGGACCATAAATATAATAAAGACTTAGTTACAAGGATTTTAACACCATGGATGTGTCCCAACACCATCTCCCCTTATTGTTATTAGTGAAACCCCCTTATTGTATTGTTATGCCCATGTATTCCCCATATTGTTATTATTGTGCCCTATAAAAGCCCACTAAATATTGTTATGTCTTAAATCATCACATGGCCCTATAAAGGGGATATGTGGTCATTAAGTGTAATATATGTGCCACATAAAAGGATTTCCACACCACAAATGGATCTCAGGACCATGGCCATTGTCCAAACATGAACATGAACTTCCTTGGGCTTGGCATACACTTTTTTTTGTCTAATGGAATGCATAGGCTCCATAAATAATGTTGTAGGCCTTGTAAATGGAATATCAAATATTTGCTTCATGAGTGTAATATATGTGTCCTTAAATGGTTTTGAGCACTAGGAATAGGTCTCGGGGACATGACCATGGTTTTAGGATGAAAGCGAACATATTATGACCTAAAATATGCTTTTACAAGCCATGCACCATGCATTGAGTAAATAACTATCATAGAACCTCTATAGATCAATATTTGGATAACACATATAATGTTGATATTGTTACAAGATGTTTCACACCACTATCATGGCATTTCTTGTCATTTAGGAAAGAAAACCTAAATCATAGACTCTAAAATATTCTACTCCACACTGGTTAATGGACCATGCATATTGCCCCATATTACCTCACTTGTCTTATAAATGGAACCTTTGGCCTACATGTGGGATATATGTGCCATCAAAGAGTTTCTTTGTATAACAGATGGGTTGCAAGGCCTTAAACATGCTTTGAGGACTAAAATAGAGTCTTACTTACCAAATGATGCCTCTAAGGCTCATGGGCTAAGAATGTGACTTTCAAACATGATTGTGCATCGTTGCAAGGTTTTGCACACTAAAAATGGGTCTATTGTTCTTGGTAATCATCTTGCGAGCACAAACAAATCCTTGTAAATATAAACCATTTTTTTTTATTCTTACAAAAAAATTAAATTATATATCAATATCAAATTTTTATATCAACAAAAATGTCTCTATTATAATCATAATGTGTCTCATGCTTTCATGCTTTTAATAACCATCTTGGATTATTGAATAATGTATTTTATTAATAATGATGTATCTTCCATTCATCGTAATAAACCTACTCCATTGATCCATAAAATATATATTTATATCATGCATATGCCTCATTATTCACTAATTATAACTTAACTTTGCATTGGAATTCATATAATATGTTTACAACATTTATGAAGGTGGTCTTTTTCTAAATCACGTAGTTCAACCTCCATAACAAAAGTTGAACTTTATTGTAAAGTATACAAATTCAAGTTCTCATGGATGTTTTACTTTCAAGGTTTTATAGCTCAGCTTCAATCACAAAATCTTATTGTAAACTACTGCAAATTCAAGTATTCATAGTGAGACTCCACTTTAAATTTTCAATGGCAAACTATGGGGAATCAAGGTCTTAGCCAAACTTAAAAGAATTCCAGACTAAACGATTTGATTCGGTATCCAATGTGTTCTAGCAAAGTACATGTGCTAAAGACCATCTGGCATAGAATCCATGCGCTGAGTGAGCTCCGCAACTGCACTAACGAGTGCACCTACATTCTCCATGGCGTACTCCATCTGGTCTGCTACTCCATCGCCTGTACTCTTAAACCATCTGCTACTTAATGTGCATTCCCATCTCTTCCTTACCTTCTCTTTTCCATAAAAGTCCCTCAGACTCACGCGGACAAGACTTAATTTCCATTCCTCGCTTATGTATGTTTCTGCTTCTTTATAACGTATTTCCATAACCTGGAAGCCGTCAGAAGGGTCTAATACAAGTACCTGGTCCGGGGTTCGATTCCTCCATGCTTTATTTATCCATTCTACAACCGTTTCCAGTAGGGTTTCTATCTCTGTCCCCTGCGTCATGGCTTCCAGCCTGAAATCAGCCATCGCCTGCCCTTCACGACAGAACGTAACAATCCCGTGCTTCTTGACCTGGCTTTGAACTCTCGTAATCACAACCCTGTCCTCACCGTTACCGCTTTCAAGGCGAACAGAGACATAAAGCTGCAGAAACTGCCTAGGTTGCAGAGACGCGACATGGACGGTGATCTTCCTACGGCTTAACACTTTGAGGTATCCCAGGGTTTCGAGGTGAAGCCTCAGTTCTTTAATCCCCGCCTCCGAGCACGCCGGGTATAATCGGTGTTCCAAGAATCCTCGCCTGCAAAGATCCTGCAAGCGTTCCAACGACATGAAACCCCCGTGCTGTAATTTGCTCGAATTGGAGCCGTAGAAAACCTGCTTCCCGAACGCTAAAGAGATTTGGGAGATGAGATCCATGGCTAAACGACGTCTCTGGTCCTTAAGTATTTTATGAACGCACTCCTTTGTTCACAAGAAACAGAAAGAATGAAATGCACAACTTTCTGAATGATTTTCCGCTCGTAATCTTGGGGTGATCGGTGTGGATTTCATTTCAAATTTTGAAATTTCCCGCTTGGCTAGCCAAGTTTGAAATATACAGACTACATTTACTGCATTAACTACGTACGTCAGAACAGTTAAGTCTGAATGCTCTGGCAGGACGTCGGAAAAGTTGAGTTAGATTGGTATGGCCTGAGGACGTCGGAAAGATAAAGCTATCGGATGTATGGGTCATATCGTTGAATCCACATGAGCTGTAAAATCAGGGTATGAAGTATGTATGTGAACCAGCCATCATAGTACTCTTAAACAGCATTGAATACAGAACTGTGAACCAGGTGCATGCATGGTTGCATATCCCCATGCATGGATAACTAAAGAACTGTTTCTAAGTTGGCTTTTTCACTTTGCTGCATCGGTACCAGGTGGTGTCTCGCCTAATAACAAACACCTTTTGATATTAGATGGCCATGGAAGCCACATGGCTGTACAAAAAATTGAGGAAGCAAACAATTTAGGCATCGACCTGTTGACATTGCCAACTCATACCACTCATAGACTGCATCCGCTTGATGTTAGTGTGTTTGGCCCTTTCAAGAACTATTTCAGGTCAGAGCACGCTGCATGGATGGCAAAGATTATAGGGGTTGAGGTGAAAAGGTTTGAGCTAGCAGAGATTGCAAGTAAAGCTTTTAAAAGGGCTTTGACACCATCAAATATCAAGGCTGGCTTTAGGAGGATAGGAATCTGGCCACTGAACTATGATGCTCTTATGCATGATACTAGTTGTAGCCAAGCGTTTCGTGTGGATGGTCAGGAAGAAGGGAATGCCCAAACAGGTGTTGAAGTGCAAGAAGTAGATGACCAAGATGATGTTGTTGTAGCTGGTAATATGATTTCCTTGTCTCAAGGACACTTGTATGTTGAAGATGATGAAACTGTATGTGAAACACAATATAACAATGAAAAAATTCGCAGTAACATGGAGATCGTTCCACCAACTCAAGAACATGAAATTCTTGTTGTTGATATTGTTAATGATATTGTTGAACATGCAGTTGACAATGACCAATTGACATTGCCAACCCAAGTAACCCCACCTTCATGGCTAGCAGAAGTAATGATCAATATGAATGCACATAGTGTCTCAGCAACCAATGAAGAAAGCATGAATATGCCATCACAACCAGCAAAATTGAACGGTGAAATTGTTCATTTTTTTTGGACAATAGATCAATGGAAGAAGATGAAGGACACAATGAGGCATCAAATGAAGATAATGATATAGTTCAATTAGTTCCAACAGATACTGAAAGGGAAGTACCATGCAATGACATGTAGGTGGGAGGGGTGGAGAAGACACTTGGACGATTCCTAAAGCTACCAATAGAGAGAGTATCAATGAAAAAAAAGCAAGGTGCACCGGGTAGTCTTCGTCTGGGCTGAAGCTCGTAGTAACTCACCTGAGAGGACTATATAAACCTGTTAGTTGAGTCTGAATAAAAAGAAATTTGAAATGCAAGAATTAAAACAGAAAAAGAAGGATCTAGTCAAGGAGAAGAAGGCAGCAAGGATTGTTGCAGCACAACGTCGAGCAGATGAAAGGATTGAAAGAGATAAAGCACGGCAAGTTAAGGACCAACACAAAAGCAAATGGTAAGATAGGAAAAGGAAAAACGAAAGGCACAACAAATGCTTGAAAAGGAACAAGGGATGATCAACAATACAAGAATAGCTGATGAAACCAGGATTATTTCAAACTCATTGGACTCTATTTCAAATAATACACCATTATTCCAAGATCTCATAAACATTCAAATGCCCCACTATCAAACTGAGGGTTTACCCACTTGCCTTGTTTCTACCAGAGTTGGTGTCAATTCTCTATATGCTCATTACACACCTCCACTTAATGCAGGGGTTAGTAGTGCAAATGTTAGGTATGGGTACTCAGTACATCCATGGGTGGAAGCTTCAAATTGGAATCAATCATATGGCAGCAATCAACCATTTCCTAATCAGCTCTTAACTGGTAGGCCAACCTACCTGGCTCAAGAAGGTAACTCGGGGAGTTTTGGCACTCAAAATTCTCAGGGCCATAAAGAATAAGGGTGTCATATGTTTTTGGTTCTAACCACATTATGATGTGGATTTTGGATGGATTTTATCTTTTTCTTGGCACAGAAACATTTTGGATTACAACACTAGATTGTATATTTTTCTTGTCAAAAAAACATTTTGGCTTACAACACTAGATTGTATCTTTTTCTTGTCACAAAAACATTTTGGCTTACAACACTAGATTGTATCTTTTTCTTGTCACAGAAACATTTTGGCTTACAACCTAGTAGTGATTTCTTGTGGCAACCTAACTGTGTGTTGAAAATAAATTTTCAATGGAATATGTCTTTCTGTAAAATATTAATTTGAATCAGAGCAGGAATAGAGCATTGGAAAATAAGTTGTTGGTCAATTTTGGTAGCGTTGCATATGCAGCATTCACTCCAAAAAAGAAAATTGCTTTGATGTTGATCTGAATCAGAGTTGATTCATGATTCACTCACAATTCCTGTTATATGGAGTCATGGACACAACCTTATGAAATACAACACATAACAGGCCATAACAATAAAATAACAGATTCAATACATGATTCCCATATACTTCTAATGATATACAACACTACAAAAGAGCAAACTTTACTCAAAATAATGAATAATGTACCAATAACATTTATGACCATTTTCCAAGTAAAATCTTATAAAGGTGGTCAATGAGGCCTTGACAATGACCAACTATATCTACAACATTCCTTCAAAAAAATAAAATTGCTTTGATGTTGATCTGAGTTAGAGTTGATTCATGACTCAGCAAGCATAGCTCGCAACTGCTGTTACATAGACACAACCTTATTAAATGTAACACATAACAAGTCATTAGAAAGATAGTTCCAACATCTCATTCTTACAATAAAATATAAGATTCGACACTCCATTCCCATATACTTCTGAAGATACATAGCACTAGAATAGAGCAAACTTAACTAAAAATAACAAATAATGTACTAATAGCAATTGAGTGTTTTCTAAGTAAAATTTTATAAAGTTGGTCAATGAGGCCTTGACAATGAGCAACCACACCTGTGGAAGCTCGTACTCAATTACCAAAGTACTCTAATGCAAATCAAACGTCAGCACAAAAGGACTATGGATATCCTTCATTCACAAGCAAACACAACCGCAACCATTCATGGGTGGGGCAAATGAAATTTCACCCATCTATGAAAGAACTGAATGGTGCCAAGCCAAAATAATTTATCATTGTCCTCAAGATCCCTTTCCATGAACATATGTGCTTACGGTACAAGAATGAGCATTGAAAACATAAACTAAATATTGGTATTTCTGCTTTAATTTTCCCATCTCGTCCCATTTAAGACAACTATGAGACAATATCCATCATAAGTTTCTTTCTCACAGAACTAAGCAATAATTTCCAGCTTCTAATGAATCAACTATTTTGAAAAAATAATCATGTCTATCAGCATAACATACATGCAAGGCTTAACTTGCAGTTTCAACGGGCCAGACAAGCATCAACAAATAAGAACAAAAAACTATGCTTGCCAGTCTAAATAATGTCCAAGTCAGTCAATTGCCTCCCCTTTAAAAATTATTCTTAATCCTAGGTGGACGCGGTCCTTAGGATATTCAATCTAAGGCTTAAAGTGTTGAGACAGGGAATTTCCATGTTAATAATCGAGGTTTGAATCAGAGTAGGAATAGAGCACTGGAAAATAAGTTGTTGGTCAATTTTGACAGCGTTGCATATGCAGAATTCACTCCAAAAAAGAAAATTGCTTTGATGTTGATCTGAATCAGAGTTGATTCATGATTCAGTCATACCTCCTGTTAGATGGAGTCATGGACACAACCTTATGAAATGCAACACATAACAGGCCATAACAATAAAATAACATATTCAATAGACGATTCCCATATACTTCTAACGATATACAGCACTAGAAAAGAGCAAACTTTACTCAAAATAACGAATAATGTACCAATAACATTTATGACCATTTTCCAAGTAAAATCTTATAAAGGTGGTCAATGAGGCCTTGATAATGACCAACTATATCTGCAGCATTCCTTCAAAAAAAGAAAATTGCTTTGATGTTGATCTGAGTTAGAGTCGATTCATGACTCAGCAAGCATAACTCACAACTGTTGTTACATGGACACAACCTTATTAAATGTAACACATAACAATCCATTAGAAAGATAGTTCCAACATCTCATTCTTACAATAAAATAACAGATTCGACACTCCATTCCCATATACTTCTGAAGGTACATAGCACTAGAATAGAGCAAACATAACTAAAAATAACACATAATGTACTAATAGCAATTGAGTGTTTTCCAAGTAAAATTTTATAAAGTTGGTCAATGAGGCCCTGACAATGAGCAACCACACCTGTGGAATCTCGTACTCAATTACCAAAGTACTCTAATTCAAGTCAATGTCAATAGAAAAGGACTATGGATATCCTTCATTCACAAGCAAACACAACCACAACCATTCATGGGTGGGGCAAATGAAATTTCACCCATCTGTGAAAGAACTGAATGGTGCCAAGCCAAAACAATTTATCATAGTCCTCAAGATCCCTTTCCATGAACATTTGTGCTTACGGTACAAGAATGAGCATTGAAAACATAAAATAAATATTGGTATTTCTGCTTTAATTTTCCCATCTCATCCCATTTAAGACAACTATGAGACAATATCCATCATAAGCTTCTTTCTCACAGAACTAAGCAATAATTTCAAGCTTCTAATGAATCATAAATTTTGAAAAAATAATCATGTCTATCATCGTAACATACATGCAAGGATTAACATAGTGTCGCACCCTACATTTCCTTTCTCAAATAACAGAATAAGGTAAACTAATGTCTCTAAACACGTGCAATAAGAACTTGGTTTCACTGTGTCAAACCTTGTTTCACCGGTTTCTACGCAACAAATAAGAAATTTTAAGAAGGAAACCAATTGACCTTATCTCACAATATTCAACCCAAAAAAAACAATAAGGAAATGGTTAATAAACCATTGAACTTTATCTCTACAAACAAAACCCTAAAACCCTAACTTGCAAAACCCTAAACCCTCAAAACAAAACCCCTAACCTACAAAACCCAAAACCTGTTTGCAAATTTAACAAAAAATCCAATAAACAAGGTGAGGTGTTGAAAAACACACCAGAAATGGCTAGTACCCTAAAAAAAACCCCCTAACCTACAAAACCCAAAACATGTATGCAAATTTAACAAAAATTCCACAAAACCCAAAACCTGTCTGCAAATTTAACAAAAATTCCAATAAACAAGGTGAGGTGTTGAAAAACACATCAGAAATGGCTGGTAGGATTAAAATCCTACGAGATAGAAGCCATGTCCAAGTCCAGAGCTCGCCACACCTTCGGCAACACCTTTGGCAGACCTTCTCCAGTGCTCGCCACACCTGCCACACCTGCAACAAGTGGGAAATTAGCAAATGGAGGAAACAAAAGCCAAAAAAACCACACAAAAACCACCAAAACTTGCCATTACCTGTAAATGCCACCTTCGACCTCGAACTGGCTGAAATTGGTACTGGCGCCTCCCCAAACAATAAATAGCGTGAATTAAAAAACCACCCAGGAAACCCTAAACCACCAGTGATCCAGACTGAACAACAATAGCAGGTGGAAAACCATAAGAACAATAGAAACCCTGTTCCAACCATGGATTCATGCAAACAAACAATGGCGGACATCAGCTCAACCATGGCGGACGAAGCGCATAGGTAATGGAGCCGTCCCGCGCCATCGTCGGTGGAGGGCTTCGAACAAACACCGGACCCGAACAAAAAACCCACAGGCAAACCACACATCGCGACAAATAGGCGGAAACGAGCGGGCAGAAGGTCGACAAACGTTGTTTTATTGCTTGACACACTGCACAACATGTGGCAGCCCACGCTAGACACGTGTCGTACAACGTCATGTGGTGTCCACATGCTCGTAGGCCAGGCGGAGGGGAGGGCGCACAGGTAATGGCGTCCCTCCCCTGTAAACATATTTTTGGAATAATTCAATTTACAAATTTTTGTAGAAGTAAGTATTTCAATATATTAACTCACATGTTAGTTTAGATTTTAGTTTTTCATGTTTTATATATTATGGACGTATATTGTTGACTGGACATATCAATTTATTTTTATTTAGATTGTAAATTTTGTTAGTTTTTGGTTGAGTTTTGAAAGAAAATTTTTGTATGGTTCAGTTTTTTAGTTTTCTTTTTGGAGATGGTTCAATCCAAACATATTTCAGAATTGCAACTTTACATGTTCTTGTCCTAGAAGCTAGTATTTCAACATATTACTTGTAATGCTAGTTTATATTTTTGTTTATTGTTAGCTGATATTTGGTGGCACTTTGTTTAGTTGGCATATTAGTTCATTCTTATTTATCTCATAAATTTTACTTACTTTTAGTTGATTTTGGAAATAAACTCCTTCATTGTTTAGTTTTTCATTTTTTAGAGTATGGCTTAATACAAAGTTAAAACATATTTTAGACTATCCCAACTTACATATTTCAACATATTAAGTGTCATGCTTGTTTTTATTCTAGTTTTTTTGGTATTTGACATTTGGTTGCACCTTGTTTAGTTGGCATGTTAGTTCATTTTTATTTGGATTATAAATTTTGCTCCTCCTTAGTTTATATTTGAAATTCTTTCATGTTTTAGTTTTCTAATTTTCTTTTTCAAAGATGGTTGAATACAAACATATTTTGGAACACCCAAACTTACATATTTTTTTAGGGGAAACTAGTTTATAAACATCTTAATTTGTGGTATGCTAGTTCAAACTTTAGCTTCTTGGTAGTTGACATTTAATTGTGCGTTAATTTCTATTTAACTTCCAAATTTTGCTTCCTCTTAGTTGATTTTTTTGAACTCTTTTAGTTTTTCAACTATGTTTTTTCAACATATTTTGGAGTATATTTTGGAATAACTCAACTTACATTTTGATATAGGAGAAGCTAGTATTTCAGCATATTAATTGCTATACCTTTATTCATATTTTAGTTTCTTGATAATTTACATGTAGTTGCCCCTAGCTTTGTAGCCATATTAGTTCATTTTTGTTTAGCTTATAAATTTTATTTACTCTTTAGTTGACTTTTAAAACTCTTTCATGGTTTAGTTTGTTACCTTTCTTTTTTGAGGATTGCTGCATATAGACATATTTTGAAACAGTCCAACTTTTACATATTCTTGTTGGAGAAGTTAGTATTTTAACTTATTGATTGGTATGCTAGTTAGTTCATATATTAGTTTAGTTGGAATATGGTTGCACCTTGTTTAATTGCCATATTAACTCACTTATAAATTTTGTTTCTTCCTAATTTACTTTTGAAGCTTTGGTATGTTTTAGTTTTTTAGATTTCCTTTCAAGGATGGTTGAACACACGAATATTTTGGAATAGCCAAATTTACATATTTTTGTAGGGGAATCTAGTATTTGAACATATTAATTGACATGCTAGTTCATATTTTAGTTCTTTGGTAGTTGGCATTAATTTTCACCTCACTTAATTGACATATTAATTCATTAGGTTGACATATTAATTCATTAGGTTGCACCTTATTTAAGTAGAATATCTGTGTTTTTGGGAAGAAGTTATCCATACATGATTATTTGTTTTTGGTTTTTCTGATATAACAGGTCAAATCAACATTGTTTTCTTGGACACAATTTCTTTGATGCAAATGTTTTATGTTTTTTTTTGTTATCTCTAGTTTTGTTTTCGAGAGATCTCATCATTTTCCAGAAGTAATTTCTGAACACATAAACATATGCAAATATAATATTAATACAAAATTACAATTTTTCTTTAGTATAAAATATTATTACAGATTTAATATTAATTAATAAATATTACTTACCCGGCACTGGCATGGTGCCTTCCCATAGACATGGCATGGTATATATGGCACGGCCATACATATTATTTATTTATCGGGCCACCTATGATGACATCTCCTGGTGAGATGACATCTCCGGTGGGTGCAATTAAAATCTAAATCTCGGCTAGATTTGTCTTTAGAGATATGCAGTATGCCATCGTAAACATCTGTAATCTCCGGTATCTATGGCACGGCCATACATAATATTTATTATCGGGCCAACCTATGATGACATCTCCGGCGGGTGCAATTAAAATCTAAATCTGGGCTAGATTTGTCTCAAGAGATCTGCAGTACGCCATCATAAACATCTGTAATCTCCGGTATCTATGGCACGGCCATATATAATATTTATTTACCGGACCAACCTATGATGACATCTCCTGGTGAGATGACATCTCCGGTGGGTGCAATTAAAATCTAAATGTCGGCTAGATTTGTCTTTAGAGATTTGCAGTACGCCATCATAAACATCTGTAATCTCCGGTATCTATGGCACGGCCATACATAATATTTATTTACCGGGCCAACCTATGATGGCATCTCCTGGTGAGATGACAATCTCCGGTGGGTGCAATTAAAATCTAAATCTGGGCTAGGTCGGTATCAAGACATCTGCGTTACGCCATCTTTATGACGGCCATCTCTAATCTCTCGCTCGCCGTAGCAGTCTCTCCCTCGCCGTAGCAGTGTGAGACTGGCTTTTGAAGTTTAATACAACTCTGAGAATTGCAATAAATTTAATTCGAATACTCTGACAACTGTAATAAATTTTATATTTTTTAATGGGTATTCCAGGTTGAAGCCCGACCTAGGTTCCTTCGTGTGGTTTCCCGGAATCCAACAAGATCGACGGCCAGATTTGATGTGTGTAGCGATTATGTAGCGATTATCGTATACGGCTATAGTATAAATATACTTGACGTCTGCCATATGCTCTACTATTACGCTCCAAACGCAGCTTCTCGGAAATTTTGGACGACCCTCTAAACGCTGTACATGTACATATGATATGTGACGGAAAATTTGATAGTTAGATGCAACCATCCTAAATTAATAATATTAATTAATTTTAAATATATTGTTATGTCACGGTGACATCTATACCATCTCAAATTAATATTTTCATAATTTATTAATAATTTTTAAATATATTATTAGGTATTTATGATAATTTATGATGGTTTCAAATTTATTAATCTAGCATGTAGCGCCGAATTTTTAGTCTGTACCTTGAATTTTTTCAAATAGTTAGATGTTGTTTTCGATGTTTTTATAAATCGCTAAATAATTGCGTAGTAGTATCCCCGATTTCTGATTTCCAAAATGAACGTAGGACATGTCATTAATATTCTTCAGCGTATTATTAATATTCTCAGTTCTGAAAATTTTCTGTTTCCAAAATTTATTATCATGTCATACCCTTATTTTCCATTTAATAATAGCGCGATTCTCAAAAAAAGCAGTGAGGAGGTCGGAACAAATTCCAGTGAGGGTCGAGGATCTGAATCATTTCTCCATTCCATCACAACTTCCGACACTTAAAACAAAATCCAAGCCTTGCAATGCGAAAACTTTTTGTATCTTTATACTTAATTAAATAAATTTGATCCAATTATGATCAAATGCTCGTGCAAACAACTTTCTCTCTGGCTCTACAAACAACTTGTCAAGCGCCCAATTCTACGTCTTCCAACCGTGCTAGGCTGATGTGCGGCACCACCGAACACTTTCTTTTCACCAATACTCATGTTCATGGACTACGCCTAACTATTTATTCCTACTTAGTTTGTGATTCTCAACCAATTATTATTAATATGCCTTTATACCAATGAACACCCATACACATTCATTATCAACAACATTATACAAGAGAAATACACAACAGTATAAAGGGAGGGGCAACTCCCTGCAATATGAGTATGAGTCTGCCCGATATCAATATATTATACAATCTTTCACTTTTACAATGCACAAGTTAAATCTTAGGAAACCCCAAATTTATACTTAGCCAAATTTTCACAACTTCGGCAAACTCGATTCCCCAGCTTGTCGGCACCTCCGCACGGTTGCCGCACGACTAACCAACCCTTCGTTCAGCTCATCGTACGATCGTGTCGTTTGCCCAACTCAAACACGCCTCCAAGTCCCCGCACATATCGTTCACCGCTCCGATGCGTATATATGCTAAGCCTCTCTCATATCGTGGCATAAGTATTGTCACACGACCAAGAGACTTCGCATAACTCGTTGCATAATTATCGCACAACCGTAGCTCGCCCTCCAACCTGTCGCTCGCCCACGGTCGCACATCACCCGAACGCGGTTGCACTTTGGGCAGAACTGGAGGACGTTACACAACTAGTCGAGGGCCGGAGGTACATCACTAGTTGGAGGTGGAGGTTTTAAACTCTCATGTCGAAGGACTCCAAGGGCTCGACTATGCTGTTAGAGATAAAGTCCGACTGACTCAATTTCAAATTTGTTTGATGGGTCCCACACTTAGTCGGGGTTGATGCATATCTTTTCCAAGATAGACTGTGGAGCCCGACTTCCAGACTAGTGCAGAGTCGATTGATAAGAACTCCGACTATGGACTGTTGAGTGCCTTTGAATCCAACTTGTTTAACCACTTAGTTAATTTTGTTGCTCGGCCTACAGCTTGTCCATGTTTCATTTTCTGAAACTTATTAAAGATTTCCTCGAAGATTCTACATTTTCCGGGAAAAGTAATGTACCATAAAATTACTATCGCATTCACACTGTAGATTTACCATAAGAGAATTTCTGAAATAATATTCTTAGGAACTACAATTTCTCTGTTATACAACCATATCATTTCGCATAACTGTTAACATATTTAACAAATAAAAAAGAAGTTAATCGAAAAACCCGAGGACAAATAGTAAGTATGGCTTTCGACTTGGGAATCAAGGTAATCAATACGAAGTTTAGCACTGTGGATGTTACACGAAGTGAGGTGACTCCCTCGGAAAGGATCTTTAAAATTTACTGCTAGAATAAAAAATTTCAAGAACATGAAAAAGGATAAGAACCTTAGTGAGCTTGCGATACAAGTGTTCATTTGCTAAGCCTTCAGAGCCAAGCAAATCGATGATCTTCCCAGAAAAAATGCAGATAAACTACCAACGCGGCATTGTGTGTTGCAGCTGCAAGAGATCCGACGACTATCAAAAGCATATTCTCGTGAGTTTGAAACTCAGAGCCTTATACTTCATATTCTAAATCCCGTTGACTCCCAAACTATGTGGTCCGCAAGCCGAAACCTTTGACAGCCAACAATGAAGGTTAAACTAACTCCAGTTAGTATATGAGCCAACGTTATATTGTGGGCCAAAGGAATTGATCGACGATGGAGAATTCACGCTGAAATCAACCGTTGGTTATTGAACACAATATCTATGCTTAGCCCACCCTTCCTAAGCTCGATGGATGTTCTTGCATGGATTTGATAAACGTATCATGCATGAAACAAAGTTTGTAGTGGTCCCTAGTTCTGTTAAGCGAAGGACGTTAATTGACTGGAGACTTGACGACCGTGATTCTAATGCTACAAATCAACCACTGAGACTCAAGCTACCCATAAATTCACTCGACGACAGAGAATCCGGGTCATGTTCACTTAATACTTGTATAAAGAACGAATGAATGACCCTTGTATTGGAATAAATCATGATCATTGGCCCTGCGATCTATTAATTTCTCCACTGATCTTTCCTTGTCTAGGATTATACATAGATTTTATTTTTGTTTTGTTTGACCACAACTATTTGAATTAATTACACAAGAGTGTTACATATGGAAATTGAAAGTCATAGTTCAGCCCCGCCTCATCCTTCATCATTACACAAGCTAGAGAAACACCATATATTTCAATACCATGTTGATCTGTTGAATAAAGTAGCTAGATGATGTTACATAGATCTCGTAGTTTCTTGGCTTGTGTTGTCTGGTTGTGCATGTTTTAATTTTGGCAGTTTGAGCTAGGATTGGAACATTCAAGCCAAAGGAGAGATTGGAACATTCAATGCGAAGGAGAGAAACATATGATAGATTTCAAATAGGTTTGTAAATAAATTAAGAAACGAATAGAAATAAGATGGAAACAAATATACCTATCAGGAGTTACTACCTACCATTATTTATGTTTTCTTCAATGCAATAACATTTAGGGGTAAAAGTGTAAATTTGTTAACTTAGTAAGCCAAAAATGTATGCAAGTCCATATCCATGCAATAACATGTAGGGGTAAAAGTGTAAATTTGTCAACTTAGTAAGCCAAAAATGTTTGCAAGTCCATATCCCTGTTTTCTTCAATGCAATAACATGTAGGGGTAAAAGTGTAAATTTGTCAACTTAGTAGACCAAAAATGTATGCAAGTCCATATCCCTTAGTAGACACATTACTTTTTTACTTCATATACCAATTTTCAATTTTCCTAAATGCATAACATCCACTTAAATGGCAGGGACTATGCTGCCCTACAACACTTGTTTCATAATACATTACATATTATCAAAATTAAGAAAATCATAAAATAAACTAAATTAAAATTATATTTTAAATTATTGTTGTTGTTATTAATTATAAAAATAATTAATATACGAATTAAACATATATACATCCAAAAACATGTAACATTATTTTTAAGGGTAAAGATTCACCTTCATTTATTATGAAGAATTTTAATTTGTAAATATGTTTGACCATAAAATCATGGACCATACCATGGCTTATTAATACCAT
>APFE030887905.1:0-11150 GCA_000404065.3 Pinus taeda | reverse complement strand
TATCACATCTCATATATATATATATATATATATATAAATATTTATAGGAGTACAAAAAATATATATACATCTGTTGGCTCAAGGCCTAGAAACATAGGTCATAAAAATAGGGGAACATCCTCATAATGGGTGCCTTCCTCGGTATATACATAAAAAACTATCTAGGGATGTGCCCTCACGCCTCCTACGTGAGGACCCACTGCCTAATTTGGAGCTATAATGGGTCATGCCATAACCACTGCCATCGTGAGGTGTCAAAGAGTCGGTTGTCGTCCCCTGTCATGCGCCATCACCATCTCCACCACCACCTCTCCTAGTCCAGCCCACCCCTCCTTAAGCATCCCCCCCATCAGGGTGTCTGCTTGATCCTAAGCATCTACATAATCCCTCAACTGCACCTCTAAATCCGCTGATCGAGCCTCAACCACCTTGGCGTGCTCACACAGTCTTGTCATCTCCTCGGAAGTGGAGGCGCTGGTCCCCTCTCCAAAGGCACCACCAATCTCGAGCCTGCGGCACTGCGCTGGCCTCTCAGGTCCTACCTTCTCCTTAGCGTCCCTCCGTCGCTGTGGTACAACAAACGCGCCAACCAAACCCATACGTCACAAATCATTTCCTACTAGGGAGGCCAATGGTCATCCATAGGGTCCCATATCTGCAAGAAAATATACATGATATCAACATCATACAAAAATATGCATCATAAATATACATGTAAAAAGAGAAAAAATGCAGAAATCACAAGTCACATAATTCCTGGCCCCAAAGCATCACCAAGAGGAAGCCCCATATCTAGATCACCCATGAAGTCCACTCCACGATACGGGTGCTAAAAAATCATATGAGATTTGGATCTGAACCAACCCTCCACATGGGCATTCCAATAATGCCCTGCACCAACACCACCAACCCAAGGAATCACTAGTGCCCACCGTCTCATCCGTAGGTCTCTAGTAGGACCTGGTGGAAATGCTATAAAAGGTCAGAACATCACAACCTGGTCATACATAATGCTGCATAAAATTCTGGGGTAACAAAAGGTCTGCACTCCATCTTACCATACCTTTGTCATCTGGGATACCATCCCTTAATATACAAAACTGGTCAAGTAAAAAAAGTGGCCCGCTTGCAGCCTCTGCAACACTACAATCTATGGCCCCAACACCCAGTGAGGGGATGTCGACCCTACGAGCTACACAATCATTGCCAGCGTTGCTCGCTTGGTGAGATATCTGATCAAAGGAACATGAATGCACTCCTCAGCATAAGGGTTGGGCCCATAATAGCCCTCTGCCTCTGCCCATCTGCGAATATCCACATGCCTAGTTGGCAAGGGATTTGGAAATACCTCCCCACAAGGCACCCATCCAATTACAAAATATATATCTACCTCAACAAAAATAGGTAGATCATTCTGCCTAATGATGAAGATCTGAAAATCGTACACATATTTGTAGAATCCAAAAGATGCTCAAAGCCTTCCAATAGAATGCAAAATTGAATATTTTCCAGCTGAAGACATTATGAATATCAAAAAATTTAATTTCTCCTAAGGTCCAATGTACATGGAATTAAAAAATTGATGTCTATGCGGCTTTTTCTTCAATAGCTGCACAACATGCGATATTTCCTTTGAAAGACACATGTCGAAGGAATTACCAACTCAACAATTTGAGACCACTTCCCACACTTGGAAGATGATTCCCTGACAGGATTTCAGTCAGGGGTTGAATTTGAGTCACCCTGAAGATATGCAACCCTCAATGTAATCATCTTGTCCTAATCATAAGTCATTGTATTCATGAACCAAAAGAGGGAAGATGGATTCAAAAAATTCTATATAAACAGGTCGTGGGAGAACTAAAACATGAGACAATGTTATGCTTATAACACCCTCCTTCCACATCTACCCAAGTAATCAGCTAACCAAGGTAAATATGTGACGAGAGACTACAATGATTGGATTCAACCTCCTATGTCACCTTAAGGAAGTAGAATTGACAAAAAAACAACATATAGACCTTCCACACTAGCTACAGGACTCCCAGAAACCATCCCAACCACTTAGGTAGTTAGCCCATGGGTCCCATTGAGGTTTTAGACCACTTGAACCTCATACGCTCCTATGATACGGGCCTCACAACATCCAAAAGGCTCTAGACTCTCTCATGACAAGGAATGCCAACTTACAGGGAATATTTTTCTCAGTGCTGTCTCAACGTCCCCGAAATTTGAGCCACTTTTTCAGGCCCAGAGCCCAGGTCACTTGCTATAATTTAATGACACCTTCAGGACATAAAGATAACAAGGAAAAAATGATGCAAATGCAAATACTTGAACAAGCCCTGAATTAGACCCCTACTAGCCATGACAAGCATTTCGTAAAAACTATCACAATTATGTAATATGCAGGTGTAAACAACAAATTTAAGCATAGGGATGTCATACCTATCTGAGAATCGCTATGAAGCATTGTTCTCTTATATCATTTACTGAATTATCATCTATTAGGTCATAGATACATTGTTCATTCATTAAAAACATGATGAGGGCCATACATAGCCACTGTCATAAAAAATATACATAACCAACATAATAGCCACACAAATACCAAGGAAATCACAACCATATGATCCACATATAAACCAATATATTACTCATAGAAATACAAGGAGAAATAACCTCATATTGATGATGCAAAATCCAAACTCGGGATGAGACTACCATGTTCCACCCAACAATAGAATGGCTGAGCCAAATATCTCTTCAACCATTCACCCCCATGCCATATTCCAAGCATGAATGTGGGACTCAAATCAAAAGAACCAACTGGGGCATCCCGAGGCTAAACCACCTCACCCTCATCAATAGAAACCAGGCTTTACCGTAATCCATCCTGGATCACTAGGCCAACACAATGAACATGTAATAACATGATTTACTATGATATCCACTTGAACACTAGGCCAAAAAAGCATGGATGCCACTAGATTTCTCCACCTACACCGTGAGGAATTTTCCTATCTCCTAGTCTATTAGGATTTACCACAATCGACACTGGATCACTGTGCTCTAAACCAAGATCCACTCTCCAATCTTTACCCCATATCCCAACTTGGGATTACTAGGCCCAATGGAGAGAATTCCATATCTTGGATTTACTGTATATCCCGCCATTCACGGACAAGGATTCCTAGGCCCACCAAGGCACACAATCCTGACTTTACCACAACCCATAGTCTGGCTCAGGGGTTACTACGCAAGTGGCTTTAGAGTGATCCATGGTCTGGTTTAGGGACCACTAGGCCATGTGTTCTATCATTCAGATATCCACCTCAATCAGCTGCAAATCCATCTGACAATCCAACTCAACCAAAACATGAGAACCCCATCACAACATGGCTATTCGGAAATGGAAAGGCTAGGTTGAAAACATTGTCACACCTGGAAAAACCCATGCCATAATAGCAAAAGAACCACATGAAATACCATACATGCCACATCTAACAAGGAAAATACACATGCAAATCGATACCTGCAAAGAATCTTGTTGTAGTTTCTTGATCCTTCTCTTCCTTCCTCTTTCCTTCTTTGCCTTTCTTGATCCAATGCCAAAATTCTCCAAGAAAACTCTAAGTGTCCAAGAGTGTGTGTGAGAGAGAGAGAGAGAGAGAGAATAACGAGAGAGCTCCAAAACTGAACTTGCAAAATGTTACAAACTGATCCTCAAAATCCTTTTTATCAATTAGGCCTATTTTTTCTTCATTTTCCATTATTTTCCTTCAATTTCCTCCTCACACGCAACCCGTGACCTTTCACCTCCCTTTCCTCCTAATTTCCATTATTTTCATAAATAAATCTGCCAAAAATGACTTTTTTCCTTTTTGTGCCTTTGCCAATTTCCTTAGCCATAATAACTTAAATGAACACCCACACTAGGATGTTTTGCCCAACATTCAACTTGGAATACATGTCCCATTGTTCGTGATCTTATATATTTTTTACATGGAATTTTCACTAGGGCTGTTACAGAACCCTCCCCCTTGGGGGAACACTATCCTCAGTGTTCAATGACACCTATCAACCAACAAGTTGCTACAAAAAAAAACATACTGCCTATAGAGCTTTATAAAATAGCTCGTTGTAGTATTTACAAGGACCATCTGTTAAAACATGACAAACATAATGTTTACTAAAGCTTTATAACACAACTCATTATGATATTTACAATAATAACCATATATACTTAAGCACATTTGCTTCACCCAACAAATAATCACACTGTCTATGGAGCTTTATAAACTAGCTCGATACAATATTTACAATAATACACACAATACACATATGCACATTTGCCTAACCAACAAATAAAAGGATATGATGCTTGCATCCGCAACAAGGTACACTTGCAATTCTGTTCGCTTCTTGTCACAAGTTAAACTAGCATATTTGACCAAATCATCATGTATAAACATATCACATCTCGTTAGCTCAAACTCAACCATCATAAATTAAAATCATGAATTGCATGAAATCATCATAAACCAGAACCATAGATCACATGTAATCATCATAGACCAGAATCATAAATCACATGCATAATAAAATTGAAATAAAATACTGATACTTATCATTTGATCAATCCTTAGCTTCTACCTTTGTCCTTATTTAGTATGCACTCTGGATCAGTTTCCACACCTCAAAAACACTCAATACCTTCTCCTCAACCATGTGCACATACACATAGTGTGCAACACACACATACAACCACACACAACATACAACACCATGCAATGCATGCACCTACACCTGACATACCACACATACACCTAAATCCAGTGGACAACACAACACAATACACACTCTTGCATCTGGTGTACACCATAACACAATACATACACCTATACCTGATGCACAACACAATACATATATGTACACAAAGTACAACACAATGAATACACATGTCATTATACCATGACTACACCATGCACACACATAATACCGCATGTGCACAACACATGTATGACATGCACATAATACCGCATGTACACCAGTACTGCATGTACATAGTACCACCTATACACAACACCACCTACATAATATGCTCACAATATCACATGTACACAACACCACCTGCACAATGTGTACACAATGCCACATGTACACTGCACCACCTGTACGATGTGTACACAATACCACATGTATACAGTACCACATGCACAACATGTACTCGACACCACATGTACACAACGCCACATGTACAACATGTACACAACACCACCTACACACAACACCACTTGTACAACATGTACACAACACCACATGCACACAACACCACATGTACACAGTATTGTATATACAACATGTACATGACATCATATGTACACAACACAACACTACATATCCAACATGTGCACAACACCATATGCAAACAACGCTGCATATCCATCATGCACATAATACAATATATACACAACACCGCATATACAACATGTACATAGCACCATCTATACCCAACACTGCATATGCAATATTCACACAACACTATCTATACCACCCTGTACATAACATTACATAAACAACATGCACACACACACTATATACGCAACAATGCATGCACACAACATCACATATGCAACATGTACAACATATACAATATATGCACAACAATAGTACCACACATCCAAAACCACACTGTCTCTACCAAGCAACCTTGCTTCCTGTGTCTCTTTGCCATCCATGCTTATCCTATCATGTCGCGCATCACACTGTTTTCATTTCGCCGATGTATCTCTCAGAATTATCTTGTCCATAACATAAACATAGAAATAATATAGTCATATAATATCAATTCATATCCACATGAAACTGACCTCGTATATTTGTCATGACTACTCTCCCCACTTGATTCCCATAATACCAAGAAGCTCATCATGCCATTCACCTACATAAGAAATCATTCCTCAACAAGAATGACTCCTGATGACCCTATCAAACAGTGACATAGATACATACTGTAACACCCCCTCCCAGGTCTACCAAAAGTAATCATGCCAATCGGGGTAAACATGAGGAGAGATGCTACTACAATAAGATTCGACCTCCTATGTCACATTAAGGAAGTGGAATTGATGGAACATCACATACAGTCATCCAACATCATCAAAAAAATCCTCAGGAGACAAGCCAGCCACTTAGATACTTTCCCTTGGTCCCACTGCTATCCTACAACTCTTAGGCCATAGTCGCTCTGATGCTATGGGCGAGGGAGAAACCAAAAACCTAAAGTCGCTCTCATAGGCCTGCTTGCCAGTGATTGTGGACCAGAATTGCCAGTTCTATGCCAGCGACCTTGGGATTTATGCCACTTTTCTTGCCCAGAATCCTGGCCTCTGCCTAGAACTTGTTGTAACTTTTAGAATTCATTAAAAACATAATAACAATGATGTTCAATAAAAATTCACCTTTAGGACTAGGCTTGAGCATCCCCAATCGGGATTGACATTCTGTCAAACACTTGGCATCAATTCAACCTATAGGTCTAGGATACAAGACAGAGCATAAATGACTGAAACAACTTATGAAACATAACCAGAAGGATCACCTCCTTCTCCATTGAACTACTACATCCTCAATTAGGTCTTGCATCCATCCATTTAATAGTTACAAGTAAATATATGAAATAACAATGATATAAACCAATCATTCAACCATGCTTATAACTAACATAAAACCATATAAATATCAGAGATATGACAACCATTAAATCCACATATAAATTAATGTAAAATTAATAGAACTTAGCTTTATTAATCATAGGAAAATCCGACCAGGTTCGGGACTTAAACTTACCACTCAACCATATACATGGTTTTACTAAATCTCTCTTTCAGCCAGTCACCCCCGTGCCATATTCCAAGCATGAATGTGGGATCTCATAGAACAACCAGTCCAAGAACAACTGAGGGAATCCAGAGGTTAAACCACCTCCACACTCATCCAACCATGATCACACCAAAACCAGTGCTCTGATCACAACTAGATAGAACTTGGAATGCCATCCGGAATCCATCACTATCCTCGAGGAATTTTTTGTCTCCTTTTCTCTTAGGCCTTACTGCAATCCAAACCCGGATTACTAGGCCCTAAAGCGAGACTGTTCCCTCAGGATTTACATGTATCCCGCCAAAAATGGTCAAGGGATTCCTAGGCCTTGGGAATGAACGTTGAGACTACCTCTTCCATGGATTCCGAAATCCATCCGGCAATTCCAAAATTCCAAAACTGAAATAAACTTCCCAACATACCATGGCATTCGGAAAAAAGTCTAAGCTAGGCTGAAATCCATTGTCATAACCTGACAAAACCATGCCACCAATAACAAGAGAACCATACACCAACATGTAAAGCCATGCATGTTCAAATCAGCTAGGAAATCACAAATGCAAAAGGTTACCTGCAAATATTCTTGCTGAAGCTCCTTGAGTCCTGCTTTCCTTTCCTTGATCCTTGCTTTCTTTTCATTTCCTTTCCTTGCTTTCCCTTTCCTTTGCTCCAAACTAGAGTGCTCCAAGAAAACTCTAAGTGACCAAGAGAGCGAGAGAGAGAGAGAATAATGAGAGAGCTCCAAACTTGAACTTGAAAAAAGCCACAAACTGATCCTTAGAAGCCTTTTTATGCATGAGACCTCTAATTTCTTCATTTTCCATTATTTTCCTTCAATTTCCTCCTCACATGCAACCTGTAACCTTTTACCTTCCTTTTCTCGTAATTTCCTTTATTTTCATAAAAAATGTACAAAAATTGCCTTTTTGCCTTTTAATGCCCTTGCCTTAGCCTTTTCTAATTTTCCTTAGCCGAAAAACACATCTAGTGATGCCCACTAGGCTATCTTTGCCCAACATTCAACTTGGAATAAGTGTCCCTTAACCGTGGTCTTATTGTGCACTTATTAACTTTTATTACATGAAATTTTCACTAGGGGTGTTACAAAACCCTCCCCCTTGGGGAACACCGTCCTCGGTGTTAAACCATAACAAGACCTCAACAAAACCGTTGAAAATAAAACATATTGCCTATGGAGCTTTATAATTTAGCTTGTTGCAGTATTTACAATGAAGGACCTACTCAAAAGAAAAATATCATGACAACATGACAAGATAATAACCATACCGCTTATTAGAGCTTTATAACTTAGCTCATGGTGGTATTTACATCTATATACATATACATATAGAAATATAAAAAAATTAGCAAAACATATACCAAACATAAACCAACATCAAACCAAAAATTCTTTGCCTCAACCGGTAAACAATGAAGGATATAGGTCCCGCATCTGATCCGCCATCTCCCATGTAGCTTCTCCAGGCCCAAAGTGCTTCCACTGCATTTTAACTTTCTATATGGCTCTGTTCCTAAGCATGAGATGTTTTCACTGCAATATAAACTGAGGCTCTAGCTGGAACTCTCCTTGCTCCACCTGCAATACAGACCAATCAACAACATGATCAACATACTTTATATACTTCTTAAGCAATGAAATATGGAAAACATCACGGACTTTCACTGTTAGAGGCAGTGCAAGTCGATATTCCACTGGTCCGATCCTCTCAATGATCTCAAAAGGCCCGCAATACCATGGTGCCAACTTGGCACATGAGCCAATCCTCAAAGAACTTTTCTTGGGCTTGATGCACAAATACACATGCTCCCCAACTTGAAGCTCTTTGAACATCTTGTGCTAATCTGTATAAATCTTCTTTTGTATCATGTGTTGCCTTGAGATTCTTCTTTATAACCTACATTTCTTGCTCCATGTCTGCTAACATGTCTGGTCCAATAAGTACCCTATTCACTGGATCATTCCATCTGATGGGAGTGTTACAACTTCATCCATACAATGCCTCGAGAAGACTCATCCTCAAGCAATCCTGATAACCATTATTGTATGCGAACTCAACCAATGGAAGATACTCCTCCCATGTCCTCTATTGGTGCATTATGTACATCCTAAACATATCCTCCAAGATCCTATTGACCCTCTTTGTCTGACCATCTGTCTGCAGATGATAAGTTGTGTTGAAGGCCAACTCTATACTCAAACTTGAAAGTATCTCCTTCCAAAATTGGAAGTGAACTTTGCATCCCTGTCTAACACAATCTTCTTTAGAACACCATATAGTCTCACTATCTCCCTAATGAACACCTATGCTACCTCACTGGATGTATATGTAGTCCTCACCGAAATGAAGTGAGATACCTTGCTGAACCTGTCAACCACGGCCATAATAGAATCATGCTGCTTCACTGTCCTCAGAAGACCTGTGATGAAATCCATGGAAATGACCTCTCATTTCCATTTCAGAATTGCAATAGGCTATAGTAGACCATCTGGATGCTTGCATTACGTCTTTACCTACTGGAAATCTAAACATCTGGCTACAAACTCACCCACTTCCTTCTTCAGATTCAACCAATAGTAAAACTTCTTCACTGCAGTCAATGTCTTATGATATCTTGAATGACCCGAATACGGTTTCACATGAAACTCCCTCAAGATAAGCTTCTTGAGCTCACTGCAGTTCAACACATAGATCCTATCTCGAAACCTCACCAAGCCATGTGTCGTGAAATGATAGCCTGCATCCTAATCACATGTACATGTACTTGTACTATGCTGTAACTTGTGCATAATCTCCATGTATTTTTGATCCCATTGTCTTGCCTGTAAGGTCCTATCTTGTAACTCTGTCCCATAGGAGATTATAACTGCTTTATGATTTACCTGTACCTTCATGCCAAGAGCATCTGCAAATCATTTATCCTTCCCTTTGATGTATTTGATCTCGATGTCAAACTCATTAAGGGTAGCCAACCATCTAGCTTGTCTGACATTTAGATTCAGAAGGTCAAAAAAATACCTCAACCCACTATGATCGCTCATCAATGTAAACCTCTTGCTCATTCAGTTTCTGTGACTCATCGCACACTACCTATCTTTCTTGCATGAGAACTCCATCAAGTCCCCTTTTGCAAGCATCTGTACACACCACAAACTCCTTGTTTAGTTCCACAATCTTTAGCACTAGAGCATGTGTCAACAACTACTTACACTACTCAAAACTATCTTCACATTCCACCATCCATTCAAACTTCTTACCCTTTCCCTGTAATGATGTGATAGGATATGCGATGCATGAGAAGTTCCTGATGAAACTCCTGTAGTAACCTACCAATCCCATGAATGATCTCGCCTCATCTACATGTTGAGATTCCAACAAGATGATGGAGCTTAGTGAAAAGAGTCGCCTTCACTAAGTGGGCCCGCAGGCAAATTATGGCGCAAGTTCTATTTTTGGATCACAGCAGGGATGATCACAACAAGAGTGACCATAGCAGGAGTGATCAAAGTCTATTTTTAGACTGGTTGTCAAAAATAGAAAAGTCAAATATTATTGTCTTATAATAATATTTAGACTATAAACTTTATCTTATTCCCTTGGAGCACTTCAGTTTGAGCTACAGATGTGGCACATGCAGCTGTCAGAAGGAAATACGCTTTCTTTGTGGGTCAGTTGAGTTGTTGCATCCATGACTTCAGTTAGAACTCAATCAGTTGAGTTTGGTGGAGTTGATTGTGGAGTTGATGGAGTTGTGTTCAGTTTGACTTCGTTAAACTAGTTGTAATTAGTCTATATGCAAATAGACTAATGATGAGTTGTTAAACTAATTATTAACTCATAATACAACTAAAGAATACATTAGTTAACTCAGTTGCATGTCAGTGCATGTTCAGTTCAGCAGGGACAAGTGTTAGAGGATCAGATTGCTATCAGTTGTGACTATAGTTGTGCATGAGGATTTACACAATCAATGGGATTGAGTTATGCCAATGAGAATTGGCCAATACCAAGTAATTATAGCCTCTGCTCACATGATTCCCAGTGTGAGTTATTCTTTTGAGGTAAATACGAGTTTGGTTCAACAATTCTCATCCATACTTGAGCAGGTATTGAGCAGTGGAGGCAGGCAAGCAGTGGAATAGATTTGGAGATCAGATCTAAGTTGTATTGTGTGTAACATGTGGAGATAGTGCTGGATACTTGTGAGAAGTATTGACTATTGTAATGTTACATGTTCTCAATCAT
>APFE030887897.1:305685-349540 GCA_000404065.3 Pinus taeda | reverse complement strand
TTTATAACTTAGGGATGGGGGTAGGGCAACATTTATGTGCAAATGAAATAGGACAGAGATGCAAACATGATTATTAATGAAAGAGTGGAAAAAGGAAGGGATCAATGGGACAATAAACACTTGAAACAGTCACAAAACCCTAGAATTTTACAAACATTAGCAACGGCCATATTAATCCATTTACTTGCAACTTTAAATGATAAAACCATGACACACATCATTATTTTCACCATCCATATCATCATTCATGAATTGAGTGCCTACCTCGATCAATTTAGCAAGCAAGAGGGTGATTTGGTCGATTTGGAGTGGTTCTGTAGAAAACAGTTTGAGTGGTCGCGCCCTTGCTCTAAGTGGTCGCGCCCCTGCTCTGAGTGGTCGCGCCCTGCCTGAGTGGTCGCGCCCTTGAGAAAAATACACTGCAGAGGGGTCGTTGAGTGGTCGCGCCCCGCCCAACTGGTCGCGCACTGAGCCTGAGTGGTCACGCCCCTGAAAATGACTTCAACTTGCTGCAAATCGCCTCCTTTGACCTCTCACTCGTTTTTGCAAGCTCTCAAATGCATAATGAGGAATGTTTAGAGGGAAATTTACTCTTTATAGGCCCAAATTGAAAAAATTAACTTACCAAACCCACTTTCTAATGATTTTGTTTTGACATTCACTTTAACACTGTTTTGAGTTCCCTTTGTCCTGAATTTGATCTTTTGAGTGCTTTAACTCCGTTCTTTTTGCAGGTTGACCATCTGATGGACTCTAGCGAGGAGGCCAGGGTTATTGCCGGCATTTTGAAGAATTTTGAAAATTTTCCTTATTTTTTGCAAATTTCACATGACCTTGGGCTTGAAAACAGGGTTTTTAAATCCAAGGTATAAATGAGCTGTACCTGATGAAAAATATCAATGGAACATATTTACATACCTCCTTCCGGCTTGATGGGGACTATTAGACCTTTGACTCATGATCTTGCAGTGATTTTGACCAAAACCCTAGACCTAAGACTTGGGATTTCAAGACAAAAATAAAACAAGTGTAACACAAGCTCATTTAAATTATATGATCTGATCCAGCAAAGCCAAGAAGGGAACAAGGACCAGCTCCTCCATCAGTTTTATGGCATGCCTAACGGGATGCAAAACTGATACTGATGAGACACCTACCTATGCACATGCAAAGAGCTTTTGATCACCGATGGAGGGCTCAAGACTGACACTAACAGTATCCTCCCCAAATTATGCTAAGATATGTTGGTTTATTTTGATTTGGTTTAGTTGACATGATATACCTTGTAGGAAGAATATCAAAGATGACTAGCAAGATAGTAGACTACAGTACCCGAAACTCTCCCTATGGATCAGATGAGCAGCATGGTGTTGGGAACTCTTCTAATTTGGAAGACACACTAAGAAGCTTAAAGGAAGAAATAAGGATTTGTAAGGAAGAAAATGACATAATCATATAAGCACAGGAGAAACAAGAAGAGGTAAATGCAGTGATAGTTCAAAGTTTTTCAGAATTGCAGTGATAGGGACCACTTCAGATCAGCCATGAGCAAGAGGAAAAAACTAATGGGGCATATGGTAGTAGGTCTCATGGTGGTCACAGTTCAGATAGAGATGATACGGTTAGAGATGGCAGATTGTTGGATACTCTGGATACGATAGGTGATCGACACATGTACTATTCTCGTTTTGGTTTTGACAAGAATGATGTTCGACATTGTTATCATCCTTACAGGAGGAATGATAGGGGATATTTTCCAAAAGATTTTAAGAAAGCCAAACCACCTGCAATTTGATGTAGAGGCATGGTCTCTTGGCATGAGGAAGTTATTCAGGTTACATGATAATTCAAAGAACATGAAAGCAAAAATAGCTACAGTTTGTCTCAAAGGTAAAGAAGACATTTGGTGGGAATATGTGAAGAATGTTAGAGCTATTCATGAGGAGGACTTGACTTGGAGTGACTTTGAGAGACTATTCAAGAAGAAATACCTATCAGAGAGATATTTTGATGACAGGAAAAAATAATTCTATGAGTTAAAGATGGGATCAATGACAGATGAGGAGTACACTAGTAGGTTCTTGGAGCTACTAAGGTATGTGCCTTACCTCAAGGAGGAGAAGACCAAGATTCAGAGATTCACTAGTGGGTTACCAATTGCATTCAAAGACAGTATTGATTTTTTATGATCCTAGATCATTAGAGGAGGCCATCCAAAAGCTAAAGCATTGATATGAACAATCAAAGCACAGATCTGAGACTAAGCCAAACTGGAAAGGTAATGCAAATAACAAAGGAAAATGGAACAAGAAGTAATAAAGACCTCAGCTTTCAGGTAATAAATGGAATGCAGCGTCATCTAATAAGTTCAATGCATCTGATAGAGGACAAGGACATCGATCTGAGGAGAAGAACAAGGACGCGGGTTGGAAGCCTTTAGAGTGTTGGACTTGTGGCAAAGGTCATCACAGGAGATATTTCCCAGAGAATCAGGGTGGTAGGCCTTAGATATATAGTGCACATGAGGCACATACTATTGGGATGTTGGTCAAAGTGTTCCTCGTATCTATGCAACACTGGATAATAGACAGGCAGATCATAAGGCATCTATCATTGAGATGGATGGTAAGCTTTGTGATCAAGTTGTTTCTATTTTGATTGACCCTAGATCTAATTACAGTTATGTTAGTCTTGACCTGGTGGATAAGTGTGGTTTGAATACAGAAGTGCATGAAGATTCTTGGTTAGTGCATCTGGCTAGAGGTACAAATAAGTGAGTTCACCATTGGGTAAGAGCTTGTGAATTTGATTTGAATGGTATGCCTACCTCGTCACATTTTAATGTATTACCATTAGGATCATACAGTATGTTGATGGGCATGGATTGGTTGTACCTTCATATAACCAAGGTGGATTGTTATGACAAAGCCATTGAGTGCTTGGATGAAAATGGGGAACAAAGATTTTTGCGAGGTAAGAATAAATCCACATCAGTTAGGATGGTGACAACTATGCAGGCCAAGCGTAGTCACAGGAAAGGGTGCGTGTTATTTGCAATGCATATTTCTAGTGACAAAGGTTAGGAAGTTGAGGATGCATATGTTTTGAGCAGATACCTAGTTCTACAGCAGTTTCACGATGTGTTTCCCACAGAGATTTCAGAGTTTCCACCACACATGGAAGTAGAATTTTCGATTGATTTGGTGCTAGGGGTAGCTCCAACATCAAAAGCACCTTCCAAGATGAGTACACATAAGTTGGTAGACTTGAAGTTGCAATTGAAATAAATGCTGGACAAGGGATACATTAGGCCAAGTGTATCACCATGGGGTGCACCGGTATTGTTTGTGAAGAAGAAAGATGGTACTCACTGTTAGAAAATCATATATTACAGGGAAATGGAACACATAAAATATATTGCAGAAATATAAACACATAAAACAAGAGAGACACAGATATACGTAGTTCATCCAATTTGGGCTATGTCCATGGAGAAACAGCCAATCCTTCAGGCTTTTATATTATCTAGCAAACTGAAGAGATACAACCTACAGCAAATCCATTGTAATTCCATCTTTGCACTCACACAATCTCCTCTCTCTTTCTCACTCAGAATACACATCTACATAAATGCAATACAATTCCCTCATATATAGCAAGGGGTTGCCTTCTAGGGAAAAAAAACCCTAAATTAAACATAATAACTACCGTCAGATTTCCACCTAATGAATGGCCCAGATTGACTACGAAATTACAACATTTTACAAGGTAATTTTACATCTATTTTTAGCTTCGGGGGCACCGTCACCCCCCTTGGACCCCCTAGCGAGGCACATTTATGGGTGGCGCTTCTGCCACATTATGAACTGGGTTCCAATGCGGCAATACCTCTGATTAAAGAAGATAATTATGCTCCACACCTAACACTCTCAGGTTGTGCAATGACTATAGGAAGTTGAACAAAGTGACCATCATGAATAGGTATTTGTTACCGAGGATTTCTGACTTGTTCGATCAGTTGAAGGGAGTAGCATTGTTCTCAAAGATTGATCTGAGATCTAGATATCATCAGGTACGCATTCAAGAAGAGGACATCTACAATACAACTTTCCAAACTATGTATGGGCATTATGAGCTTGTTGTAGTTCCATTTGGTTTAACTAATTCTCTATCTACCTTTATGTGCTTGATGAATAGTGCGATGCATCCATACTTGGACAAGTTTGTTATTGTGTTCATTGATGATATATTAGTATATTCTAAAAATGAAGAAGAGCATATCGAGCATTTAGAAGCAATGTTGAGATTGTTGAGAGAACATCAATTGTATACTAAGCTCAGAAAGTGAAGTTTCTTTCAGACTGAGGTACACTACTTGCAACATGCGGTTTCCAAGGATGGCATAGCAGTGGATTCATAAAATATAAGAAATATCATGGAGTGGATAACCCCCAGGAATGTGGATGAGGTGATATATTTCATGGGGTTAACAGTTTATTATAGGAGGTTCATTAGGAAATTCTCACAGATTTTCTATCCTATTACATCATTGCAGAGGAAGGGTAAGAAGTTTGAATGGATAGAGGAGTGTGAGGCTAGTTTTGAGCAGCTCAAGCAATTGTTGACACAAGCACCAATGTTAAAGATTGCAGATCTGAACAAAGTGTTTCTAGTCTGTGTAGATGCTTGCAAGAGAGGACTTGGTGGAGTCCTTATGCAGGATGGAAAGGTGGTATGCTATGAGTCATGAAAATTGAATGAGCATGAGCAGAACTCTCCGACACATGATCTTGAGTTGTTAGCGATCATGCATTGAGTATGTGGAAGCACTATCTTCTTGGTAGGAGGTTTTTATTGATGAGTGATCACAGTGGTTTTTGGTATCTATTTGACCAACCGAATCTTAATGGAAAGAAGGCTCAATGGTTGACCACGATTAGTGAGTTCGAATTTGAGATAAGGTATATCAAAGGTAAAGAGAACAAGGTGGCAGATTCTCTTAGCAGGCGGATACAGGTAAATCACATAGAAGCTATGAGCTCCTATGGGATAGAATTACATGATAGGATCTTGCAAGCAGATCAGCGGGATGTCAGGTATATGGAGATTGTGCACAAGTTGCACCAGAGTACTAGTAGTGCGAGTATAGGTATAGGTAATGGTACAGGTACAAGTAAAAGTTAGATTTAGGGACAAGATATATGTGCTAGACAGCAATGATCTCAAGAAGGTGATCTTGATGGAGTTTCATGCAAAACCATATTCAGGTCACCCAGGCTACCAGAAGACATTGACCACAGTGAACAAGTTTTATTATTGGCTAAATCTAAAGAAGGATGTAGCAGAGTTTGTGGCTAGGTGCTTGGATTTTCAACAGGTGATGGGAGAGTGTAAGCATCCAAGTGGACTGCTACAGCCAATTGTGATTCCATAGTGGAGATGGGAGGTCATTTCCATGGACTTTATCACAATTTTTCTGAGGACAATGAGACAGCATGATTCCATCATGGTTGTTGTGGACAGGTTGACGAAGGTTGCGCACTTCGCTCCAGTGAAGTCTACATTCTCATTTAGCGATGTAGCATAGGTATTCATTAGATATGTGGTCAAAGTGCATGGAGTTCCGAAGAAGATTGTGTCAAACAAGGATGCGAAGTTCACTTCCAAGTTTTGGAAGGAGTTATTTGTAGGTTTGGCCATAGATTTGGACTTCAATACAACTTATCATCCGTAGATGGAGGGATAGAAAGAGAGGGTCAATAGGATATTGGAGGATATGTTGAGGATGTATGTGATGCACTGACAGAGAAATTGGGAAGAGTACCTTCCAATAGTAGTGTTTACTTACAACAATGGGTATTAGGAATCCTTGAGGATGAGTCCATTTGAGGAATTTTATGGGCAGAGTTGTAATATCCCCATCAGTTTGAGTGATCTGGTGAACAAGGTGTTGATCGGACTGGACATGTTAGCAAACATGGAGTAGGAAATGTAGGTAATCAAGAAGAATTTGAAAGAATCATAGGATAGGCAGAAGAGATATGCATATCGGAATAGGTCGTTCAAGGAGTTCCAGGTTGGGGAATAGGTGTACTTGCACATCAAACCAAAGAAGAGCTCCTTACATATTGGATCGTGTTCCAGGCTTGCACCTCGATTTTGTGGACCTTTTAGTATTATTGAGAAGATTGGGCTAATAGCCTATCGACTTGCAATGCCTCTGATTGACTGGTTTGTATTGTAGTTGGAGCCAGATGGAGAATTTTAGTCGAAGCCTCAATGTATATTGTAGAGAAACATGCTCATGCTTCGGAACTGAGTAGTCGAGTAGGTTAAAGTGAAATGGAAGAACTTTGGGTCCGATGAAGCGACATGGGAGATGGCGGATCATATGCGGGATATGTATCCTTCCTTATTCGCTGGTTGAGTGAATGTTTTGGTATATGTTTTTGCTACATGTTTTGGTGATGTTTTCTATATGTACATATGTCTATGGATGTAAATATCGTCATGAGCTATGTTATAAATATCCAATAAGCAGTATGGGTGTCATGTCATTATGATGTTATACTTGTTATGTTGTCATGTTGGTTTGCTTCTCAACAGGATGATCATTTTAAATATTGTAGCGAGATAAGTTATAAATCTCTAGGGGTAGTATGTTTTGTTTATAGCAGCCCTGTTGGTTGTAGGTGTTGTTGAACACAGAGGATAGTGTTCCCCCAAGGGGGAGGGTTCTGTAACAACCCTAGTGAAAATTCCATGCAATAAAAGTTAATAAAGGAAAAATAATAACCACGGTTGATGGTATAGTTATTCCAAGCTAAATGTTGGGCAAAATCATAGTGATGGGGATCACATGTGATTGATTAATGGCTAAGGAAATTGGAAAAGGCAATGGCAAAGGCTTTGGAAAGGAAAAATGGAATTTTGGCACATTTATTTATGAAAAGAATGGAAATTAGGAGAAAAGGAACATGAAAGGTCACAGGTTGCATGTGAGGAGGAAAATGAAGGAAAATAATGGAAAATGAAGAAAATAGAGGCCTCAATAAGAAAAAGGCTTCTAAATATCAGTGTACAGACTTTTGTTAGTTCATTTTGGAGATATCTCTCTATTCTCTCTCTCTCATACTCTTGGGAACTTAGATTTTTCTTGGAGCACTCTTGGGGGAGTGTGGCATACTTGGATTTTTAGAGAAAGAAAGTGCAAGAGGACATTGGGATCAGTATCTACAATGGGTTTTTCTTATAGGTACTGAGTTTCATGAATGTTTTCCTCACTAGTTTTGGCATACATGGCATATGCATGTGGTTCATTGGTCATGATCTGTCACTAGCATGGAGGATTGCCTGGATTGAGTATGGATTTGCCTAGCCTTGTCATTTTCTGGATAGCCATGGTGTTGTGGGTTTATTTCTTTGTTTTTCTAGCTGGTTCTCATGTCTCCTTTATCTTGGGTTGAGTTACTAGTTCCCGGAAGCCCCATTTGGACAAATGCTTTGGAAACCCTATAACAGCTTGGGGTTGAGTTACTAGTCTTGGAAGCATTGATTAGATAAATTCTCTAGAATCCCTTGGTGGGTTGAGTTACTAGTCCTGGAAGCCTTGATTGGATAAATGCTCTAGGAGCCCTTGGTGGGTTGAGTTACTAGTCCTGGAAGCCTTGGTTGGAAAAATTCTTTGGAAGCCCAGAGTAAGTTGTGGGTTGAGTTACTAGTCCTGGAAAGCTTGGTTGGAACAAATGCTCTAGAGCCATGGAAGGGTTGGGTAGAGACAAATCTGATGATGGTTTTGTGATGTCCAACAACGAGGTGGAATAATTGTTTGATGGGTTGAGGTGGTTGGTCTCTGGAAGCCCTGGATGGTTTTGGATTGATGTGTTTTATGGTATCCCACATTCATGCTTGGAATTTGGCATGGGGGTGATTGGCTAAAGAGAGTTTTGGCTTAGCCATATCTACGGTCAGGTGGTTCGTGGAAGTCCCACAACTAATTGTCCTTTGCATCATTAATATGAGGTTATTTCTCCTTGTTATTTCATAAGTATCATACCAGTTTATATGTGGATTATATGGTTGTTGTTTCCTTGGTATTTTTGTTGCTATTATGTTGGTTATGAACATGTATTATGATAGTAGCTATATATGGCTCTCATCTTGTTTTCACTTGTAAATGAATGAATAATGTATCTATGACCTAATGGATGAAATTGCAGGTAAAGTGTTGAGGCATCAATGCTTCTTAGCGATTATCAGATGAGTATGAGACCCTATGCTTATATCTATTGTTTAGACCTGTAGATTGTATTTGTGATTGTTTGAAAAAATATCTCTCATGGCTAGTACGGGTCCAGTCAAGGGATTTTTTAAGTAATTGTATTTGTATCATCATTCCATTGTTATCTTTTTGTTTTGAAGGTGTCATTTAGTTCTTGGCAATGACCTAGGATTTGGGCCTAAAAAATGGCTAAAATCACAGGGAAAGTGGCACAACATTGAGCATAATAGTCCCTCGACATTGGCATACCATGTTGTGGGAGCATCCAAAACCTTTTGGATGCATACATCCCCATATCATGGGAGCGTCTGGGGGTTAATTGGTCTAAAAAATTAATGGGACTCAGGGGCTGGTTACCTGAGAGGTTGGGATGGTTCTTGGGAGTCCTATAGCTAATTTCGAAGGTATGTATGGTGTGTTTCCATGGGTTCCACTTCCTTAAGGTGACTTAGCAAGTAGAATCATATCATAGTAACTTCTCATCATATGTTTACCCTGGTTTGTCGGTTACTTGGGTAGGTGTGGGAGGACGTGTTACAGAGTGGTATCATAGCATTATTCACCCTTCTGATTGGATGGGTTCTGTGTTATTCATGCATCCATGTCAGTTACATATGTGTTCTTGTGTTGTGAGACCATGTACTTGTTGCATTTGTATGGCATGGGTCATGGTTATAGTGAGGTCGTCATGGGAAGTTAATGGTGTTATTGTGGAGTACGTCACCATGGATATGTGGTTGATTATGCATTGCTTATGCATGTTAGTATTCACATGTGGTCGAGTGTACAATGATTTGGCAGTTTTTGTCATTCATGAGGTCACAATATTGTAGTTTATATGGTCATGCATTGATGACTGAACTCTAGTTGAAATGATGGTTATATGGTTGTATGCTTACTTATTATATGTATATATGTTGTCATGATTATGTTATACTTGTATTACGCTATGATTTTGTTTAGTTGACACGATATACCTTGTAGGAAGAATATCAAAGATGACTAGCAAGTGGTAGACTACAGTATTTGAAAATCTCCCTATGGATCAGATGAGCAATGTGGTGTTGGGAACTCTTCTGATTTGGCAGACACACAGAGAAGCTTAAATGAAGAAATAAGGAGTTATAAGTCACAGGAGAAACAAGCATAGGTAAATCCAGTGATACTTCAAAGTTTGTCAGAATTGTAGTGACACGGACCACTTCAGATCAACCATGAGCAAGAGGACAAAAATAATGGGGCATATGGCAGTAGGTCTCATGGTGGTCACAGGTTAGATAGTGGTGACATGGTTAGATATGGAAGAATGTTGGATATTCTAGATAGGAGAGATGATAGACACATTTATTATTCTAGTTATGGTGTTAATAAGAATCATGATCGATATCGTTGTCATCCTTAAAGGAGGAGTGACAAGGGATACTTGTCGGACAAGTTTACGAAATCCAAACCACATAAATTTGATGGAGAGTCGAAGAAAACATAGGATGTAGAGGCATGGTTTCTTTACATGAGGAATTTCTTTAGGTTGCATGATTATTCAAAGAATATGAAAGTCGGATATCTACATTTAGTCTCAAAGGTAAAGTAGACATTTGGTGGGAAGATGTGAAGAATGTCAGAGGTATTCATGAGGAGGACTTGACTTGGAGTGAGCTCGAGAGACTATTCAAGAAGTACCTATAAAAGAGATACTTTAATGACAGGGAAAAAGAATTCTATGAGCTAAATATGGGATCGATGAAAGATGAGGAATACACTGGTAGGTTCTTGGAGCTACTAAGGTATGTGCCTTACCTCAAGGAGTAGAAGGCCAAGATTCATATATTCACTAGTGGATTACTGATTGCATTCAAAAATAGGGTTGAGTTAAATGAGCCTAGATCATTGGAGGAGGCCATCCGGAAGCTAAAGCATTGCTATGAACAATCGAAGCGTAGATTTAAGACTAAGTCGGACTTGAAAGGTAATGCAAAGAACAAAGGAAAATGGGATAAGAAGCGAGCAAGACCTTAGGATTCAGGTAATAAAGAGAATGAAGTGTCATCTAAGAAGTTCAATGAATTTGACAGAGGAGAGGGACATTGATCTGAGGAGCAGAACAAGCATGTAGGCTAGAAGCCTATAGAGTGTTGGACTTGTGGCAAAGATCATCGCAGGAGAGATTTTTCGCAGAATCATGATGGTAGGCCTCAGATATATAGTGCACAGTAGGCGCACTATATCTCGCCCTTGGTGGAGCCCCCTATCATGCATTTTTTTAGGTGCGGTGATGTTGGCAACTTCAATCTCTTAACAACCTTGACCAAAATCGGGTTCTTTTGGCTCCCCATGTCAATGATGAACTGCACCAAAAAACCCTTTACCCACATCTGCAAGTGGAAGAGGAACTCTCCTTCCTTTGGATCCTTAGGTTCCATATTTTGGAACTTGGTGGTGGCTACCATCACAGTGGGTTCAGTGTCAATGATCTACTTTCCCTTGTCAGGTTCCATCTCAGTGTTAGTGCATGCATTTTTCTCTAAGTCTTTTAGCTTTGGCATTAGCACTTGCTTAGCATGACATTCGTTTGTGTTGTGAGTGGGAGTTTTATGGAACTCACACTACTTGTTGGTGTCCTTCTTCACCTTTCCATTATTCTTGGCTTGCTACTTCGAGGAGTTGTCCTGGAATGTCCCAATCTCACTCTACCCTTTGATTTGTGGCTTGGGGTTCCTTTGCTTTGTTTTTGGTTCACATATCCAAAGTCTCACTTCTTCTCCTTGAATTTCTACTCAATCTTGGACACACATCGGTATGTTGCACCAAGCGAGGAGATGTCTAGAAACTACATTTCCTCCTTACTATATTTGTACAAGAATTGTTGTACTTGAGCACTAGGTTTTTCTCATAATGTTTGATACCCAATTTTGTGCGAAAGGTATAGAAAAGATTCATCAAATCATGCACATCTTGATCCTTTTGTTTCCATAGCACAATTTATTGTATATACTTGTCCTCATAGCTCCCCACAGGGTAATATTGTTCCTTGATGGTGTCTCGGAAAGAATTCCAAGTGGGTGGGGCTGAAAGAAGTTAGGTTTCTCTTCGTCCCTCTGTTCACAGTAAGTTTCCCACCAGTCCTTGATATGGGGGGCAACTTTGAGGAGTGCAAAATTAATATTTTTCCGATTGGAAAAATCATGAACCGAAAAATATCCTTCCAACAAACTTAACCATCTATCTACGACATCTACATCTATCTAAATTTCAAAAATGGGAATTTCAAAGTTGACTTATACCTTGAAGGGAGTTGTGGCTCCAGAGTGGCTTCCAGATGACGATGTGTCACTTGTGGACATCCACCGAAGGATCTGGGAAAATTTATCCATCATCACATTTCTTTGTTGCTCAAGGGATTTTTCGAGCAATATTTTGAAAGGATCTCCTAATCCCTCCCCTTTCTTTTCTTCTGTGATGGGAGGTCGTTGGGGTTTGTGAGGTTGTTCCTGCAAAGGTTCAACCAGTTTGAGCCCTACCTCCTTATACCTCGACCTTATTGGGGACATGCAAATAAAAATAGAGAAAGAGAAGACCGCTCTGATACCACTTATTTGAACTTATGAAGGAATGAAACATAATACATACATAAACATAAACATAGAGATGCAGCAAAAATAAATCTTCATTTCATTAATATCAAAGAACTGAAAGATGCTTACATACATAATGGAAATAAACTAGCTTGGGAAATGGTACCTTATCTTTGAGAAGAGATGTGGTGGTTACATGCCTCTAAACTGTGTTATAATGGGGGTCAAGGACCTTTTTATTATTGAACAACAAAGGGAAACCATAAACAACCAAAACCCTAAACCTAGGAGATGGAACGCCAAGAGTTTGAGGGCCCCGTTGGGGTTAGTTGGGTATCCAACTTCCAAGGTTGTAACATGGTCATATGATATTCGTTTGGCATGTACAATACCTCATTAGAAACATCTCTCTAAGTACTACAATATTTTTTGCAATCCCCTACCTATATCTACAAGGTTGTTACGAACCTAAAAAAAATGTTGTTTAGGGGGTAAAAACAACTCTGGATGTTCAGGACCCGAAAAATTGTTAAAATTAGTAAATGTTGCTATAATCAAGGAAACTAATGAAACCAACTAGAGATCTAGGTGGAATAGGTGTGTGGCCACCAATATCTACCTAGATCAAAGATTAAGCCTGAAGATCTAAAGGAGGGAGAGTGTCTCTTCCACTCATAGATGTGGGTGAAGGGTTCATCGTTGCACTTTATTGTGAACATAGGGAGCCAAAAGAACCTCATTTTAGAAGAGGTCATGAAGTGGTTGGACTTGTTGACCACACCACATCCACAACCATAAACCATCGGGTGGCTTCACCAAGGATGATATCTCCACATCAGCTAGCAATGTTTCCTTCCTTACAGCATCAAGCCTTTCATGGATGAGGTATTATGTGATGTTTCTCCTCTTGAAGTTTGTGATGTATTATTAGGCCAACCATACTTGTGGAAGCGTCACGATGTGTATGAGTCTATGCCTTGGACTATTATTATACTTTGGTCAATAAGTTATATAGGATACTAGAGGTAGCCCCACCTATCATCATCTCTTTGATCTCTACTAATGCAGTAAGATCATCTCCCAAACCAAAAAATTGTTTTCTTTTTAATTCGCTTTCAAAGTAAGTGGAATATAATGGTCACATCCATATCCCCTGGGAAGGGTTTCTTCACACAGTAGAACCAGGTGGATAAGGTCGTGGAAGAACATAGGGACATCTTCTCCTCAACCAAAGGGGTATCCTTGCACTGTCAGGTCAAGCATTCAATTGATCTGACTCCTGAAGCACCTCTACCCAATGGGTCGATATATTGTCACTCCATTCTGGAAAATGAAGAGATCACAATAATGATCCTGGAGTTTCTACAAAAATGGAACATTCGACCAAGTTCCTAACCCTATGGAAGCCCGATTATACTTTTACAGAAAGAGGATGGGACCTGGAGGCTTTGCATTGATTATCGGAGCACTAAAACAAATCACTATCAGGAACAAGTATCCAATCCCATGGATGGATGATCTTTTAGACCAGCTCAAGGGGGGACAAGTATTTCCACAAGATCAGTCTGAAGTCTAGTTATCACCAAGTTCTAATAAAGCCCACAGATGTATGGAATACCACCTTAAAATCAAAGGAAGGCCTTTTTGAATGGTTGTTCATGCCCTTGAGGTTAACAAATTCCCTTATTACTTTTATGAGGTTGATGGATGACATATTGGGGCCCTTCACCAACTCGTTCATGGTTTTTTATCTAGATGACATCTTCATCTTTAGTAAGAGTTGGGAAGAGCACTTGCAACACATTCAGCAGGTCCTTCCAACCCTGCAGTATCACAAACGGTGTGCCAACTTGGATAAATGCACCTTTAGCATGAGCTAGGTCCAATATATGGGCTACATCCTAGATGAGTAAAGCATGTGTGTGGATCCAGCTAAGATCCAAGCCATTCGAGATTGGCCAGCCCCGACCACTCTAACAAAGCTTCACAACTTTTTAGGCCTTGCAAAGTTTTATGAGAGGTTCATGTTGGGATTCTCCCATATCACTTGGCCTTTGAGTCATATTACCAAGGGTGAAGCAAAATAAAAGTTTTCCTGGTCCAAGTCCCAACATAAGGCATTCATTGAGCTGAAGCACCATATTTTCTCTACACCTATACCCACATTTCCAGACCTGCAACTGCCATTTGAAATTGAGAAAGATGCCTCCAACTACGTTATTGGTGCAGTCCTCACCCAACATGAGCATCCAATGGCCTATAATAGTGAAACACTTTCTGATACAATTTGGAAGTACTTCACGTATGATAAAGAGATGTATTCTATCTTGCAAGATTTCTAGTAATGGAAGCATTACATTATGGGGAATGAGACAGTCATCCACACCGATCATAGAACTTTTCAGTTTATACGGACACAAGGGAATTTGCATAATAATCATCATCAGAAGTGGTCTATATATATGCAACAGTTCTACTTGAACATTAATTACAAAAAGGGCAACACCAATCATGTTGCCGACTGCCTCAACTGACCCCCATTTGCAGCACTAACTATTGTTCTCAACTCTTATGGCCACGAGATTTCTAGATGGCCACAACTATACAAAAATGATCCATAGTTCACCAACACATACTAGATGCTAGTGGATGGAAAGCAATTTCCCGATTTCCACCTCTAGGATGCATTATTATGCTACCTAGGCTATCTTTTTGTTCTTTCAATCAGGTGTGCCGAGCTGATTCTGGAGGCGCACTACAATTGGATCATCGGACACTTTGGTGTGGATAAAAATGTGTTTGTACTACAAAAGCACTTTTATTGGCCAAAACTCTAACAGGTTGTTGGAAAATATATCAGGTCCTTCACTTCCTGCGCCATCTCCAAGCCAACCATCTAGAAGAAAGGTCTATACACTCCTTTTCCTAGTCCCAGCCAACCCTCAGAATCAATCTCCATGGACTATCTGTATGTCCTCCATTCTACTAAGCATGAAAATGACTATGTATTTGTGGTCATCGACAAATTTTCTAAGATGGTTATATTGGCAGCCTACAAGAAGAGTATCACAGTAGAGGAAATTGCCAAACCCTTCTTTGAATGAGTGTCGGTACATTTTGGGATCCCATAGACCATTATATAATATCGGGATAACAGGTTCCTGAGAAAAAAAAATTCGAGCCTCTGGAAACTATTAGACACCAAGCTCACCAAGTCAATTGCATTCCATCCCCAAGTTGATGGTTAGACAGAGGTCGTCAATAGGACGATAGTGTACATACTCTGCATGTACAACTCCAAGAATCCACGAACCTAGGATGAGAGCCTTCCCTATGTGTAGCATAGCCATAATAGAGCTCTCCATAGCTCGACTGGTCACATTCCCTTTCAAGTGGGTCTGGGATTTCAACCATTGTGTTTGATTGATGTTGGCATGCCTCATGCGACTACACAAATAAAATCTACACATGTACAGTTTGAAGCTGATAAAGCAACTAGGTTTATTGAATGCATCCACCACATCCACCAGTAGCTTCATGCCATTTTGGATAATTCCAATGCCAAGTACGAGCAACAACATGATCAAGATCAGTTGCCACACAAGTTTCAAGTGGGTGAGAAATTTTGGTTGCATTTGTAGAATGAACGCCTTATTAGACCCGATCGGAAACTCAGCCCACTCTGATATGGGCCTTACACCATCACTAAGGTTATGGGAGACAATGATTTGGATCTCAACATTCCCTCATTCCTTAGCCTACACCCTTTTTTCAATGTGGTGGCCATACTTTCCACCATTACTGGTTACATCACACATTGCAGAATGACTCACACCAATAGATTTAAACCCAGTATGCATGGAATAGGCCACGACTGATCAGATCATGGACATGGAGATCAAGAAAAATCACTAGCAGAAGATCTAACTATATATAGTTGTCAACTCTGGCCAACTCCTGCACAAAGGCAAGTGGCTCAATAGGGACCAAGTTCAACAAAAGTTTCCCCATCTAATGGAGGCACTCAACGCAATGGGGACCATTGCTTCCTAAGGGGGGAGGACTGATCTAGGTGGATATTGGTGGCCACCCACATATTCCACTTGGAGCCCCACCATTATTTCTTTCAATTTCATCAATTGTAGCACAATTTACTATTTTTGGTAGTTTTCTAGGTCTTGATCTTCCGGAGCCGTTTTGAGGCCCTAAGCAACGTTTTTTTGGAAAACGGGCAAACACCTAGCATGCATTAGGGATTTGCAGTCGAAAGTCAAAGTCTTCAGATAGATATTTCTAACAGGATATTGTACGTGTCAAACAAAGATATTATGCCAAATTTACAACATCGGGGAAGTTCATGTACCAATTTACCCCAACAAGGCCCATAGACTTTTATTGCTTCATCTCCTAGGGCTAGGTTTTTGCATGTTTATGGTTTCCATTGTTTCTCAATAATAAATAGGCCTTCGAGCCTCATTGTAACATAGTTTAGAAGGCATGTAGTTTCCACATCTCTTCTCAAATATAAAGTACCATAACCTATGCTAGTTTATTTCCATTTCGCATGTAAACATTTTTCAGTGCCATGTTATTAATGAATTGAAGTTATGTCTTCCCTGTATCTCTATATTTCCGTTTATATTTGTATTTCATTTCATTCCTGCATAAATCTGGATCACGCTCACAACCATCAATCTTCTTTCAATTTAATAATACTTACAAATTTATGATAATTTATCCTTATAATAAATTAATGCATAATTTTATAACAATCGAACCTTAACAAACGAAAGGTAAAAATCGAACTGATAGACAATATAAAAGTTTATAGAAAACTTCACTACTTTATAATGATCTAGGGGATCAAAAATATGCTAAAAATTTGAAGTGCTCAAAAAAGCTTGAATTGATGCCAAATCATAGATCTCATCATTCTGATTCCAACAATGCTTAAATTGCCTCAATCTGGCACCATATGTGAAAATTATCACATTATGATTTTTTTGGCAAATAGTTAAAAAGTCAACTTGTAGGGTTGATTGCGCTACTCACTGGGAAGGTTGTATAGTGATGTGGCGTTGATTTTAGCAGGATGAATGAGCAATTATAGTGGTCAGACAAATCAATCTCGTGCTAATATGTGGAAGGTCATACAGGTTGATTTGGAAAATATTTTATTGGTTGTTTGTTATTGGTTCATCTAATCAGGAGGTGCCACGTGATCCAAGGGGAGGGTGCCACACGCCCCTTGGGGTTTGTGAAAAAAATTGTTGGGTCGACCGACTGACCCGTCGAGGTTCAACCCGACGACCTTTGCCAAGTCAACCAACTACTTTACCATTCCACCATATTAGTTCTTGTTATATGTATATGGCGCAGTTCTATTTAAAGTGGAGTCATTGGCAAATTTGGGGGTTGTGAGCCAACGGGCTCACCTGACCATGCTAACCCCAAGTCATATTGAATACCACATAACCATGGCGTATGATGGAGGTGGAGAGGGTAGGTGGTTAGCCCAGCCCCCGATTTTGACAAATACTGTAACCAACGACGAGAAGTGGAAGGGGTGGGATGGTTATCCCTAGCCCTAGGATCCATTTATGGCACGAAACCACAGGCAGGGCTTGCGGAGGAGAGGGTTGGCATGTGGCACCCAACCTTCGGCCACATAGCCTTGAATGCAACTAAGAGCAACGAAGCCAATGGGTGCAAGGCCTTTGGCCCGCACCCCTGCCCACATGAGTGTCATATGACCAATAAAAGGGGAAAAATTTAGGGCACAGGTGCCTAGTTAAGTGTTCAACAAAATGCATTGATTTTGGCAGAATTTCATGTCACCACGTGAGATTGTCACTTGGAAAATACGCCAAAGGATGAAAACATTGCTACTTTTTCCAATTTTGTGAATTTGCAGGTCATATAGCAGAGAAATGGAGGCCTAATTTGGCCATTTTTCAGCCTTTTTGAGACCAAGAAGAGCATACACAGGAGATTTTGGGTGTTTTGGACATAATGGCAACATTATTTTCGTGATTTGAGCATTGTATGTAGATGAAATTGACATTTTGATCATATAATATAAAAGGGCCAAAATTCGAAGCTGAACCCAGAAACGTAGCCCAGGAGGGGTAAACTCGGTCATCAAATTGTTGTTTTGTGATGATGCATGTTGTCTCTTTTTCTTTTGCTAAATCTACAAAACTTAACTAAAATGTATAAGTTTATGTGTTTTTGAAATTTTGATCCAAACCAATTTCTTGGTTGTGTAGAAATTGTGCTTAAGACATTAATGTTTATTGTTTATGTCACTTAATTGGATGTTGTATTCTCAAATGAAGGACCTAAAAGACCTGGTTTTAAACCCTCAATAATTAGGTGATACGAAAGTCTTAGAATTCCATTTGATTGCTAAATATAAATGTTCAATGAATAATTCTTGGAGAAGTGAGAGACAATATGTTGTTTTACACAGAAACTATAACCTGTGACACTTAGGGGGGTTAAAGACAATATGTTGTTTTACACAAAAACTACTATCTGTAACTTAGAAGAATTGCAGAGGTAGGAACTTCAAGTATAGGAGCGCTCTTTTAAGGAAATTTAGCTTCTCCACATAAGCAAACAAAGACCTGCAGCTTCATTACCATACTTAAAGGAAAGAAGACATATAATGACACATAACAGAGGAGTTACAAAATCATACCCAACAATGTGTGGAAAACTTCTGATTCTTTCATTAATTAACAATTTTATCAAGAATACAGTGGCCTAGTCTCCAGGTTCTTCAAAATTCGAACCTTTTCTCTGTAAATTTTCCTCTTTTTATACATTATGAACAGTTGGTAATCACCAAAACTATCAAACTGCTTAACCATCTCCTAACTGTCTAAAGTAAAATCCATTATACAATATTACATTAGAGGGTAAAAGACACCTCATTCTCAAGAAATGAAAACAACAAGAAGTAACAGGAATTAGAAAATTGATGATAGTTGCTCACTGTTTGGGTCTGTGGCTTGACTGTTGATGAAGTCTCTCTGTAGATATTCTTATAATTGTTAAACTTGTTTTAACAAATTGAAACTGCATCTTTTACAAGATTATGTGGGTGGTTATGGGTTATGGGCCCACATATGTATCGGAAATGTTCTGATTCGCAGAAACACAAAGAAACCCAACCAATCACCATTCCTTTGGAGTTTCGGTCATCCACGTCTAATTCTAGTCATTCTATTAAAACAACGAAATTGGTTGATTTACGCGGAATATGGCTTACCGTGGAACTAAAAATAATTTAGACTCTGGTTCATAATCTTATCATGTCCTCCTTTTCCACAGACCTTTGCCTTCCCCACAGACCTGATATGGAAACAAAATTGTAATTTAAAGATTTCTCGGGTTCAAAATCTATAATAAATTTCGTGCACTTTTCGACATGATATTCGTCGAATCTCGTCGATTCTTAATGAACGGCTATGATTAATCTAAACTTCAACAGATTAAATCACATTATAGAAGCCATCGCATCTGATTTCCGAATTAAACATCATTCTTGTTAACCATACGATTGCTGTCGGATCTGCCTTCTTCAAGCGAACATACCTGATCAACTGAGGTGTTAGCCCGATTTTATAACTTCTCATGTCTAATTTAGAGTTAATCCTCGTTCTTGTTATCCATGCGACTGCCATCGGATCTATTGCCTATTGATCAGACAGCTCAGATCTTCTCCCGAGTTCCTCGCGTTCAAAAGCCATCAATAGTCATAAAATAAATCATTGCTTTCAAATTTCCACATTCTTCTTTATTTATGTTATAACATAATGTTTGATTTTTTTTTCAATAAAAGTGAAAATAAAATTAAAATAATGATGGATGCTACAACATTTGGCTCCACATGGGGATAGTGTTTTTGCCACAGAAGCACTAATAACTGCATATCAGTGGCTTCACCTCGGCGATGGAGTCACATATTGCTTAGCCAATTTAAATTCTATGGAATTTGTACAATGAATTCACTCTGATATCTACAATTACAGGATGCTTGTGTTTCAGAACTGGAAGTAATGTTTGAGGTACTGCCCATTGATAGGCAGCTGTAAAGATTCACCATTAAGATTCTCCAGGAAGAATGTATTATTTGCCCTTACTTCTATAATTTTGAATGGGCCATACCAAAGAGGATCAAACTTCCCATGTTTGTCCTTATCTTCTCTTCTAGTATCCCACCTTAATACTAGGTCTCCAACTTTAAAATCAATCTCTCTGGATTTTCTGTCAAAAATATCCTTCATCTTTGATTGATACATAATCAAGTTGTCTCTTACCTTATCCATACTTTCACTCATCTCCACTACCTTATACATCCTTCTTATCATAGCATTGGGTTCTTCTTTTGCCTCCTGAATCATTGCAATCACAGGCTTCACAAGCCGACTTGGGAACAGAACTTGAGTCCCATACACTAACTCAAAAGGTGATTTGCCTGTAGACCTTCTTATAGTCACTCTTATAGCCCATAGAGCAAACTTTAATTTAGAATCCCAGTCTTTTTTATTCTCTGCAATAGTTTCTTAAGGATCTTCATCAATGTTTTCTTAGTGGATTCAGTCAATCCATTTCCCTGTGGATTATAAGCTATTAAATGAGATAAAATAACATTATACTTTTGAAATATTCAAGAAAGAGAGAGATAAACTTACCTGTAAACATTGTTCAAAATAAGGCCATGATAAAGACCATTGTTGGAAACTACATCCAAAAATGAGACCAAAGAATTTCAATAACAAGGGGAAACAAAAGACTGTTGTAACAACTCAACAAGATCTAGGATCTTATTCAGGTGATGAAACCAAAATCACAACCATGAGAATGAAAGGAAAATCTTCTAATGCAAGTACTAGCTAGTAAGCCTATTGAGACTCAAAATGATAATAAAGAATTGATCTTTTCCATATCAAGGTCATTACAAAACATACAAAAGTCGATACCTTGTTTAATAGTCGATCTGAAGTCAACCTTATTTTTGAAGCAATTGTCAAGAAACTAAATCTAGAAACTATACCTAATACTAAACCTTACCATTTGAGTTGGGTATGTGATGATGAAAAATTTCAAGTGACAAGAAAGTGTAAACTCAAATTCGCCATCATTGCAAACTTTATTCATGAGGTAGAGCTTGATGTCGTACCACTTGACATATGCAAAATTGTTTTAGAGAGTCCATACTTGTATGATCGAAAAGCCATATTCTATCGTCATGAAAACAAATATCATCCTTTTAAAGATGGAGTTGAGTATAGTGTTAGAGTGCATCGCAAGAAGATGAACTTATCTCTTGTAAGTGCTAGTCAGATGAAAAAGCTTGTAAACGCTAGTAAGAATTTTGTATTGTTGATGATTGAAGCTAAAGATATTGTTGAATCTGAAGTTTTAAAAGTATGTGATTCTAACCTCAAGCATGATTTGGTTAAATTTTTTAATACTCATGACAAGATGTTTCAAAAACCTAAAGGGTTGCCTCCTGAAAGAGGAATCCAACATGAGATTCATTTGCAGCATGTTGCACCACTTCCAAACATTGGCATGTATAGAATGTCAGTTTTGTAGAATGCAGAAATCAAGAGGAAAATTCAAGAGCTTCTTGACAAAGGGGTCATTAGGCCTAGAACCTCTCCTTGCAAGTCTCCTATTATTTTTGTTCCAAAGAAGGATAGCACATGGTGTATGTGTGTGGATTTTAGAGCTTTGAATAAGATCATGGTAAAGAATATCTATCATCTTCCTCACATTGATGATTTACTATATCAGTTAAAGGATGTTATTTACTTTACTATGTTAGATTTGAGAAGAAGTTACCATTGGATAAGGAGTGTTGAAGATGATATTTGGAAAATTTCTTTCAAGGCAAAGCACAATTTGTTTGAACGGTTAGTTATGATGTTAGTGCTTTGCAATACACCTGCAACATTCATGATAGTTATGAATGTTGTGTTGACACCATTCCTTGATGATTTTGTCTTAGTTTACTTAGATGATATTATGATTTCCATTAAGACTCGTGAAGAGGATGTCAAGCATGTGAAACAAGTTTTATATGTCTTGAAGAAAGAGAAATTGTATTTGAAGATGTCTAAGTGTGAATTTGGGGAAACATATTTGGTTTATTTGATTCATATTATAGGAAGGGGTGAATTGAAGATTGATCCCTCAAAAGTTGAAGTCATTGTGAATTGGCCTAAACCCAACAATGTAACAAAAGTTAGGAAATTTTTGGGAGAAACCCAATATTAGAGAAAATTTATAGATAAATTCTCACTCATTACAACACCATTACCTGCTTTGACAAGTGTGAAATAGGTCTTTCAGTGGGGACACAAGCAACAGAAATCTTTCGACACATTGAAAGAGAAAACCAGTGCAACATTAGTTCTAGCACTTCCATATCTTAAAAAACCATTTGAGATTCAAATTGATGCAAGCGATTATGCTATGGGAAGAGTTTTGATGCAGCGTGGTATGCCTATTTGTTATCATTATGAAACCTTTACCAATAACTAAATATCCAACTTATGATAAAGAGTTGTATTCTTTAGTACAAAACATGAAGAAATGGAAGCATTATTTGATGGCTAAAGAAACGATTAGTCATATTGACCATCAACGTTTGCAATATTTACAATCACAAACCAAGCTACAACAAGCTAGACATTTCAAGTGGATGGGATTCCGACAACAATTTCATTTAGTAATCAAGTACAAGAAAGGTATATACAACAATGTTACTGATATGTTATCAAGGCCTATTGTTAATTCATCTATCATTCTTAAGCATAACTCAATTATGCATGAAAGTTATATTGAATAGTATGCTCAAGATGAAAATTTTAAAGATGTTTATGCAACTTCGATTCAAGGAAATCATGTTGAAGAGTTGGATTATCATGTTCATAACAAGTTGTTGTATCATCTTGGCAAGTTATGTGTTCCACAAGGTGAAAGAGTCGATGTCATAAGGGAATCCTACACTTCCCTTATTGTTGGTCACTTTGGTGTAGACAAAACAATTGCACAAATTCATAGGTAATGTTATTAGCCTCTCATGAATGAAATTGTTTCAAGATATGTAAAGGGATGTTCCATGTGTACTACTAGAAAGCCTAACAATAGGAAATTGGGTTTGTATACTCCACCTCATATTCCTTCTTGTCCTTTGGAAAGTGTTTCTATGGATTTTGTAGGAGAACTACCAATGTCAAGAAAAGGTCATGATTATCTATATGTTGTTGTGGATTGTTTCAGAAAAATGTGTATATTGATGCCATGTAAGAAACAAGTTACAACTGAATAGACCACAAAGTTGTTCTTCCAAAAATTATGGGTTCACTTTGGATTACCCACTTTTATTATTTCTGATTGAGATTCTTGAATTGTCAGGAATTTTTGGTCAAGTTTATGGGAACTCATGAACACCAAGTTGAAGAAGAGCACAACATTTCATCCACAAACCGATGGCCAAACAGAAGTAGTGAACAAAACAAGAGTACATCACCTTCATGTATATTGTGGTAAGTATCCTAAACTTTGGGATGAGCATTTGCATTACGTCAAACATGCTTACAATCATCTTAAGCACTCATCTACGCAATTAACTCCATTTGAAGCTTGTTTGGTTTATTTTCCAAAGTCTCCTTTGGATTTCATCTTTGGTAAAGACATTATAGTAGATAGACATAGTGATATGGACAAAACCAAGCATTTCATTGAACAAATTCAACTAGTGCATCAAAGAGTACAAGAGCAGCTTGAGAAAAACAAAGCAAAGTACAAAGCAAGGCATCACAAGCATCGAGGTGATAATTATTTACAAGTGGGAGATCAAGTTTGGATGCATATCAACAAGGAAAGAATTCAAGGTGAATGTAAAGAGCTCAAGCCAATCAGATATGTTCCTTTCAAAATCTTGGGGAAGATTGGTAACAATGCTTTCTAATTAAACTCGCCACCTTATATGCAAATTTATTCTATTGTGAATTTGGAAAACTCGATATTGCATGAGCCTCCAATGATTGATGATCATGAAGAGAGTGTTCAGATTCCATCTATTGAATTTTTTTCTCTTAAATATTTAGATGAGTTGTAGGAAGACTCAATTCTTGATAGGAGAATAAGGACTTCACGTAGAGGCAATGTGGAGTATCTTCGAGTGGGTCTCAAAGGTTCCAATCCAAGTAAATCAAGGTGGGTTGAGATCAGGAAAGTGAGGGATTTTTACCCTCATTTGTTGAGTACAAATAGACTTTTGGGGATCCAAAAGCTTCTAATGGGGAGGAATGATCCAAAGGATTAAAAATATGCTTAAAACTAAAATTGCCCAAAATTGCTCGAAACCAGCACCAAATTGTATATCTCATTGTTCGGATTCTAATGATGCTTGAATCACCTCAATCCGACACCGTATGTGAAAGTTATTACATTTTGAAGTTTTTGGCAAACAACTAAAAGTCAACTTGCATGGTTGACTAGGCTGCTCACTAGGTAGGTTGTATAGTGATGTGGCATTGACAATAACATACTAACTAGGTAGGTATAGTGGTTAGACTAGCTAATCCTGTGATGACACGTGGTAGGTCGTATAAGTTGATTTGGAAAAAAAAAATATTGGTTGTTTGGTTTTGGTTCGTCCAATTAGGAGGTGCCACATGGCCCAATGGGAGGGAACCATGTGGCCCTCAAGGTTTGTGCAAAATATTGTTGGGCCAGCTGAAAGACCAGGTGGGGTTTGACCCTACAGACTCCTCCAAGTTAACCAACCACTTTATTGTTCCACCATTTTAGTTCCTGTTATATGTATATGGCGCAGTTCTATTTAAAGTGGAGTCATTAGCGGATTTGGGGGGGGGGGGGGGTGTTTCTGAAGGGCACACCAAACTGACCTTGGCCCTGATTCATATTCAATACCACATAATCATGGCATATGGTGGAGGTAGAGGGGACAGGTGATTAACCCAACCCCTAGTTCCAACAAACACTGTAACCAATTGTGGGAAATGAAAGGGGTGGAGCGGTTAGCCCTAGCCCTAGGTTCCATTTATGGCACAAAACCACATGTAGAGCTTGCGGAGGAGAGGGATGGCACATGGAACCCAACCCACAGTTACATGGCCTTAAAAACGACCAAAAGTGACAAAGAAGGTGGGCGCATGGCCTCTAGCCTGCACCCCTAGCCACATCAACGACATACAACCGATAAAAGGGCTGAAATTTGGGGGGCGAATGCCCGATTAAGTGTTCGACAAAACACACTGATTTTGGCAAAATTTTTGTTATCCCCACGGGAGATTGTCACCTAACATATATTCCAAGGGAGGAGAACATTGCCAATTTTGCCAGTTTTATGAATTTGCAAGACATATAGCAAAGAAATGGAGGAGGCCTAACTTAGCCATTTTTCAGCCTTTTTAAGCCCAAGAAGAGTTTACACAAGGGTTTTTAGGTGTTTTGGACACAATGGCAGCATTATTTTTGTGATTTGAGCATATAATATAAAAGGGCCAACATTGGAAGCTTGACCCAGAGACATAGCCTAGGAGGGGTGAACTCCATCATCAAATTGTTGTTTGGTGATGTTGCATGTTGTCTATTGTTCTCTGGTTAAATCTGCAAAACTTAACTAAAATTTCTAAGTTTATGTGCTTTTGCAATTTCGATCCATTGCCCACAAGACATAAACTAGCTTGCAAACTTTTTCAAGAAACCTTCAATTTTTAATTTCAGATCAGGTAACAAGTATTTCATAATTTTTTTTTTTTTTTTTTTTTTTTTTTTGGAGAGTAAACCACTGTATTTTATTATAATTATTTATAATTGTTTTAAAACGAAAAATTTAACATTTATTTTAAAATATTTTTTTATAAATTTCAAACTTAAAATATTTATAATACAAAGAAAAATATTTTTTTAGATAAATTAAAATGTAATTAAGAATAATATTTAGTTTTATATATAGGAATAAAATGTTATTAAAAAGTACATCGTCCCATTAATGTAAAGGATGATATATCCCAGATTCGATGTCTGTTACGAAAAGGGATTGGAGCAGACTGTCATTTTCCTATCAAGACAAACGCTCAAAGGACATGGCAGCACGCTCCCTATGAGTTTTTATAGTCATGCAAGCCATCAAGGGCCATCACTGCATGCAAGGAACCTAGCGCATTTATCATTATGTTCTACGATGCAACCTTTATTACACTTGATCATTCAATTCACCATTACATAACTCGGTTTGCTCTAACCACATGTCATCTCACCCAGGTGCATTAATGAAGTTCCCCCTCCTTAGATAGCTTCAACATTTAGAATGGAGACCAAATTTCAAACCCTCTTTATCTCCTCACTCTTCGTGGGGCTCTGAATTACTCTCCTCCCTTAGCTTAGACTTTGTGACTTGACTCTTCATCAATTCTAGGATTACCACTCCATGAAACAATTTTTTAGGATTATGGCATCATGGTCATCTAATGGGAGGAAAGTCAAGACTTTCCTCCTCACTCATGATGAACTAAATCTCATAGGTTGGCCATATTGGTCTTTCTTTGGGCATCCTTGGTAATTTATCCACTTTGGACCAGCTCTTCCACCAGGGACACTTAAGCACAAATGGGAACAACCATACATCCTTAGAAATTTCTCATTTCCTTCATTCGAGGAGCAAACAAGTTTACAAAACTAGTCTCTAGAATTTCCTCTCAGGTTCATGGTTTTTCCTCCTAATTCAGCTTTCCTTTTACTCTTTGGTTTAATTCTCATTTTTTTTTATTAGATCCCTTCTCTTGATAGGGTTACACTCACAAGGTTACTCTTACCTCACCAAGGAACTGCGCATCCTTTATTGCTCTGGGAATCTACTGTCACAAAGAGTTTTCCCACCTTTTGTTCCTCTAAGTCTGTCATTCTACCTTCATTCCTTAAGGACCACCTCACTCTTGACCTTGGACCCCTTGCTCCATCTCAACAGGAATTCTTACTTTCTTAGCTCTAGAAGGTAGCGATGCCATTCTAGTGGGCACTAGTTCACCAGGGTGCAGCCTATTATTAAGATAGGGGGTGAAACTATGCCCAACTGTGAGTTAAAAGCTCTGCATCCATGTACCGTGAACTAATTTTATGGCCAATACAAGATGAACCTGCCCAATTCAAAATGAGACTTGACATAGTAACGGTGTACTCTCACTTATTCTAAAGTGTTAGCAGACGTGGAAGAATGGATACCTGGTGCAAGTTACACTCAAGGTGGATATAGCCAGTACATGTACACTATGGACATTTAATGTCATATCAACCTTCTTCTTGGCAGGGAACTCATGGACCAAAACACTACCAGATATGACATGTTACTCTCCCTAGGCAGCATGTAATGGAAATTGGCTTTCAGGGACAAAAGGATAGCCCAAATTGAAAGACAATTGGGCATTCCTCTAAACCCAGGCTACTCTCCTAGTAGTAGAAAGTAACCCTTCCAAGTAGAGGCCACTCACTCTAATCCTAACTCCTGAAGGTTTTCTATAAATTTTTCTTAAGTTTCATGTCTTAATTTTGTGTTCCTCTATTTTCTAAAGACTCTTGAGGTCTAGCTATTGCTTCTAGCTTCTTATATTTAACCAATATGGTTAGATTTTGGATGAGGTCAATTCTGGAAAGATTATATTTTTTGCATTTAGTTGGGACTATCTAATGGAAAACCACTCCAATTCGAAATTGTAAGGATGATTTTAGGGATATTGACATTTTTGTGTATGTCATTTAGGTTGAAAGAATAATTTAAGCTTAAAGCAAGATGTGGTCTAAATATTTTAAATTTTGGAATTTGTTCACCATAATCTTGTAAAACAATTTCTTTTGAAGTTACATTTTGCTTAAATGGCATTTTTGAATGTATAAATAGATCTGACTCCATGAAAACCCCATAGGGAAATAAAATTAGAGGTATTTAACAATTAAAATTTGTAATTTCCCCCATAGGGAAATAAAATTAGAGGTATTTAACAATTAAAATTTGTAATTTCAATAATTTCTGATTAAATTGATAGAAAAATATGCTTAGAAAAGAGATAAACCTAGAATATTTAGTATACACTTTAAAGCAAGACCTAAAAATATTTTTATCCAGTACAAGCTCAATAGTTAATAACCCTAGACCCATAAGCAACCATAGACATGTAAAAATGAAAGTCTACCCTCTTATAAGCCACCCCGAAAATTATTACATGAAAATCTTCCCCTTTAAAGATCATCAATTTATTTCATGCGACATGGTTTTCTTCAAATCATTGTTGTGTTGAGAGGAGCATTCTTCAGCAATGTGTAATTATTTTTGTGATCAACTACAAGTTGGCACGTGTACTTTTAAAATAAAATTTAAATTTTATCTTAATAAAAAATATGTATGTGAGAGAGAATATACATGTTTTATTAATTTTAATTAAAGGCATTATAAAACATTAATAATCACACTTTCACTGTGTTCATTCTATTAGTTGTTCTTATTACAACACCGTATAAAAGATGTGGTAAAAATATTTCACTTTCACTCTCAACCATAGATAACATATTTAGATGCCCATGTGAGATAATGTAATGTTATATGGACTTTAAAAATCATACAGTAATTTAAAATAATAATAATAATAAATAAATAAATAAATTTCTTCTATTTTTACTTAAGTGTAAGGAAGATATATAATTGTATATATTTTAAAAATATTTCAATTAAAAAACTTAAATAGACTACAAATTATTTGAATATTTATGTTGAACTAATTTATTCAATATAAAATTATTTATATAGTGGGAGAGATATGTTAATTATAATAGATATTTCAATGCTTAAAAGAAATAAATAATTGAACGTGATAAAAGGGAGATGTATAATTCACCAAATGTTAATATAAAATTAAGTTTTGGCATTTAAAAATATTATTAAAAGAATCAATGCGATCATACATATAATATTTTAATGTTCATATTTGTTTTTTCTCGAGGAAATATCTGAGTAGATCTATCTTAAGGGATCACTATCTTAAGGGATCACTATGATTTTGACAAGTAATTCCACTATTATATATTTTGGCTCTTTTCAAGTATATTTTTAGGTGAATTTTATTTAAAATATAGTAAGTATTTGTTTGACAAGTAATTTCACTATTATATATTTTGGCTCTTTTCAAGTATATTTTAAGGTGAATTTTATTTGAAATATAGTAAGTATTTGTTGGAATTAAAAGTTTAAGATATGTAGTTTACACAAACCAATATATATATATATATATATATATATATATAAATGAAAAAATAGTATGATTTTAACAAGTAATTTCACTATTATATTTTTGGTTCTTTTCAAGTATATTTTTAAGTGAATTTTATTTGAAATATAGTAAGTATTTGTTAGAATTAAAAGTTTAAGATATGCAATTTACATAAATCAAATGTTTTCAAACATATGAAGTTTTATCTTAACAACACTTCATTATTAAAGTTTAATCAATTTTACCATCTTCAAAAAAAAATTATAAATAAAAATTACATTTTCTTATATTCATAATAAATAAATAAAATCTTAATATATTTGTAATAAATAAATCAAATTTATAATTATAATTATAACATGAACTTTGCTAAATAAAATAAAATTCATAATTACGATATCGAACATGAGATCCTGGACAGACCGCAGCAGCAGCTTGGCGATATCGGATTAGGTTTCCAGATAATTGTAACCTGACGAGTTGGTCTTCCTGAACAAACAGCAGACGGTCGTGATCGAAAAGGGAAATGGAAGGCAAACTCAGAGGACCCATTAGGAGTGATAAAACCAGACATATGAACAAGGTTTGCGCAAGCATTTCTTCAAAGCTGTGAGATACAAGGATCTTTGAAACTCTGCTAAGGCTTTAACGTTAAAAATACACCAAATCGTTTTGTTTCGTTGTGTCAGTCACCTGACACCGGCAAATGCAAATCATAAGAAACTGCAGCAGACTTCCGTTTCGCTGAGCCTTTGTTCCGTTTTGCTCGATGGGAAGTATGATGAGGTCGAGGAAGACGGTTATGAACAAGGTAGGAAAATATGAGATCGAAAGAACCATTGGTGAAGGTACCTTTGCGAGAATAGGAAGACACTGGAGAGAGCATGGCTATGAAGGTTCTCAACAAGGGGGCAATTCTCAAGCATAAAATGGTAGACCGAGACATAGAAGCCAGAGAGAATGAAGGTTTTGTGGAAACAAATCAGTTGGGTCAAGTCAAAATTGCTTCAACAAAGAAAACAGGGAAGTGAATTTGGGTAAATGCAAAGCAATATTGGGGAATTTTAAGGCATAGGCTTGCTCGCCATAAATGGGAACAAAGAAGAAGAAAATCGTTCTAAAGAAAGAAAATAATTAAGAGCAGCTAAATAAAAAAGAATCGGCCTTTTACAGTCCCACATATACATCTCTTACTTGGTCATCGAATCTCTATGTCCAAGACCTAATGAAGGCCAAGACAAGGCTGGAGATTTTGGAAGCCAAAGAATAAGAAAGGGACCACAAAATTTCATAGATCACAGTTGTAAATCGGTGTTTAATGGAAGGTAATAGAAATTTAAAAGAACAAGTAACAATGTTACAAGAGGCTCTAGAGACAAGAAAACAAGAATGGAAAATCATGAAGACAGAGTGACAAACCATGAAATAATCAATAGTAGCAAACAACAATGTTATAATTGCTAAAGCAACTCAAGTAGATACGCAAATATCTCAGCAAATAGACCTTCCAAAAGAGGGAAAAAAAGAACAATAGGAAAGACGGTGCAACAGAAATCAAAGTTAGAGATGAAGACACTAATGGTTACATAAGGAAAAAGGAAGAAGAAGATGCAAATGCTCGTAGAGCACAGGAAAGAGAACACAAAGAAAGAAAGGACAGAGAAACAAATTTTATTATCAGGGGAATAAGATATTATGGGAAGAATGAAAGTACTCTCAATTTGACAAGAGACTTTCTGAAAGAGAAACTACGTTGGAAAGGGAAATTTAACAAGCAAGGAGGGTGGGGAAGATATGTGAAGAGAGGCATCGACCCATAAAAGTCACCATGGCAAGCGTGCAAGACAAACACCAACTTTGGGAAAAAAAACAACTCTTGAAAGGCTCACACTTCTTCCTAGATGAAGATTTAACCAGCAAACAACAAGAGGAGAGAAGGGAAGAAGTGGAGAAAATCAGAGCATCAAGAAATGAAGGGAAAAGGGCATGGTTGTACAATGGTAAAGCAGTTATTACAGTGTTTGGGCCTCTGGGAAAAATAGGGCAGCAAGCTAGTAGTAAAGAAAAAGTAGAGAATTCGATGATAGGCAGGAAAACAACAAGATCAACTGGATCAAAAGGGATGAAGACTCAAATTTGAGTTTTATGTGCCAAACTACGTAGCAGTAAAATCCTACCCAGGTATACCTACGTTTATTTTGTTGGAATTGTCGAGTTTACCCTTGGAGGAGGGGACCTGGGTTAGGGCCTATTGTGGAAGGTAGAGATATAATTTATCTTACGGAAACTCATGAACATGATCGTTGCAAAACTCCTGTGTTTGACGGTTATTTGAAGTTAGCAGTTTGGAACAAGGTAGCAGAAAACGGAAAAGGGTATGGGGGAACACTAGTTTTAGTGAAGGAAAAAGAAGGTTGTCACATTCAGTTAATTAAAGAACATGCAAATAAACAATATTTTTGGTTCAAAATATCAGAGAATGAGAATCACATAAGAATTGCAACATGTTATTTTTCCCATCAAATCTCAAAAACTTACAAAAATAAGGGGCTAGACAGCAAGGATCTAAATGCAGCTTTAAAGCAAGATATTGGCGTGTACTCTGAGCAGGGAGAAGTTCTTTTAGTGGGAGATTTCAATGATAGAACATCAAATCATCAAGCTAGTATTCTTTGTTGTAAAGAGGATCACAATCCTATTTGGCTCACTGAAGAGGAGAATCCCCAATGGGTGAGGTCTTTAGAAGATGACAAAGTTAGCAATCATTTTGGAGAGGAGTTCATTACACTGTGTGGGGCTTTCAACTTAATTATTTGCAATGGTCTAGATAGATGGAAAAGGTCTAGGAACTTCACCTGCAATACATACAATGGGGCAAGTGTCATTGACTATGTGATGTGTTCACGAAGCTTGATAGAAAAGATAGATGAAGTCAAGATTGGAGAGCATATTTGGGACTTAAAATAAAACCATAACCTAATTTATATAAAGTTATCATGGCTAGAAGAAAGACAGAATGAGAGAAAAACCAAATATTCTTGGCAATCATTATCAAGGGGCAAAATTCTTCTAACACAGAAAAATTGTACTATCTTCAAGACAATGTTAGAGAGATTAATTCAGAATGAGAAAATTGGTTTCAAAGGTTTCAACAGTCGTGAGTTAACAAATATAATCCAAAGTGCACTTAAGAAGTGCAAAAGAGCAAAAAATAGGAAATTGGGATCAAATTGTTTTTCTGTGAATGCATGGTTTAATAAGGAATGCAAAATGGCAAGGAGAACCTTGAAAAAGGCAGGCAAGGGGAAGATGAATGTAAATTTATATAAGCAGATACTAAAAAGGAAAAAAGATGATTTCATGCAAACAAGGCAAGAAGAGTTAATATATATAAGCAAGAATAACCCAAAGATTTTCTGACAGAAACTTCAACCAAGGAAGAATAAAATCGAAAATAATATTACAGCCCAAGAATGGTTTGAATATGCAAAGCAACTCTATGAGAAAGAATCAGAGGCAAAGCCTCCCTCCAGGATTAACACAACTACAAAGCTCTTCAGGGGGTGGAGATTGGAATTAAGAAGCTGAAAACAAGAAAGGCAAAGGACTTGGATGAGCTTCAAGCAAAGTATCTAAAATGGGGAATGAACACTCTTGCACCGCACAACATGGAAATATTTAACAACATCATTTAGCAAGGATTCCCAAGGGGCTGGACAACTAGACTAGAAATACCCCTTTTTAAAAGTGGAGACATTAATAGTCGTTCCAATTATAGTACCATTATGATCAATCCTTTGTTTGCAAAGCTTTTTGGCAGCATGGTAGAAAATAGAATCAGTAAGTGGGCAAAATTAAAAGAAAAGAGGGCAAGAGGACAAGCGGGTTTTAAGCCAAAGCATTCTATATTGGATCATTGTATCACATTGAGACATGTTGTTGAAAAGGTTTGGGAGGACAAAGAAGCAGCATTATGCTACTTTGTTGATTTCAAAAAGGCATTTGACACAATCCCTAGAGATAAGTTGTGGCATAGAATGGGAGAACTTGAAATTTATTTGCATTATAGAGCTGTTGCCCATAGACTTTATGAAGAAGTGAAAGTCAAAATTAGAACCTCATCAAGTATTTCAAAAAGCTTTAGAAGTGGCATTGGAGTCAAGCAAGGTTGCCCTCTACCTCCTACTCTTTTTGGCTTATATATTGATAAACTAGAAGAGTGGATAAATCTACAAGGTGGAGATGGTGTTCGGTTGAGGGAGTTTGTGATAAAAGCTTCCTTTATATGCGAATGATCTTGTATTGATTTCTAAATCGGCCCATGGATTGCATATGCACCTATATGCCCTAGAGAATTTTTGTAGAGGAGTGGGGATGCATGTCAATACTAGCAAGACCAAAATAATGATTTTCTCTAATAAAAGGAAGTAGAGCCAACATACGTTCTTCTTTGAAGGCAACATTCTTGAAGAAGTAAATGAGTACAAGTACCTCGGGATTGATTTCAACAACAAACTTAATTGGGAGGACTGCAGAAAGAAGAGAATTTTAGGAGGGTGGAAAGCATTATATGCTCTTCAGAACAGATGTAGAGAGGTACAGTTATGGGATTGGAAAATGACTAAAATGCTTTTTGGACTCCTAGTTTGTCTAGTGATGCTATATGGGTGTGAATTGTGGGCTAGCAGCACCCCGTCTCAAAATGGAAACAAATTGAGAAAAATCCAAAAACATTTGATCATGAGCAAGTTCAAAATAAAAAATTTAGTATCTTATGAGATAATGTTGAGTGAAACAAGAGCAACTCCTATCGAAGCAATTGCTATGGTGCGGCTCATAAGATATCTAAAAAGAATTGAGCAAATGGGAGTAGTTATATGGCCTAATGTTATCTTCAATGAAGACATGAGTGAAAGAAAGAAAACATGGATGAAACAAAACTACATATTGATGCAAAAATGGAATATCTACCTCAATGCCTATCCCACAAATAGCAAGGAGCTAAAGGATTTTGTTATGGAGAAGTTTCGTAAACAGGTATGGGGAAAAGAGTTGGGTAGAAAGAATAAGCACTACATTGAGGAATTCAACCCTACGTGTGATCTAGAACAAAAAGAGTTCATTGGAGCTAGCATTCCATGGAGGGAAAAGGTTCTTATTGCTCAATTAAGAACCAACTCGCATCAACTTCGGTGTAAAACAAGACGGTGGAAAAGGCCTAAAGAAGCTTGGGAAGAACGGGTGTGTACATTTTGCGCGTCTAGGGCAGTGGAATGGGAAAAACATTTCATTTTGGAATGTGATGCATTCAAAGACATCAGAGAAAGTTATGGAAAGTTATGGGAATATGCTAGCATCAGTTTCTTGGCATTGTCTTTTAGTGAGGAAACATTTCATTTTGGAATGTGATGCATTCAAAGACATCAGAAAAAGTTATGGAAAGTTATGGGAATATGCTAGCATCAGTTTCTTGGCATTGTCTTTTAGTGAGGGGATTGTTGGAAAGTTGGGTCGCATCATCAATTTGAACAAAAAAAAAAATTAATTGCAAAAGACCAAAAATCAAGAACTAATAATCCCATAAACTATTTTTAATCTGGTAAACATTAAAATATCATTTCATTTTGTTTAACCCTGTATCATTTCTTTCCTTTAACCTTATACCTCTCAACTAAAAATAATCATATATATATAAAATAAAAATAATCATATATATATAAAATAAATTCAAGTTCATATCAATAAATCTGTTTTCAATTCAATCATATTAACTAATTTATATTTCATCGATCCTTCACAAACTAAAGGTAAAAACCAAAGTGATAGACAACCATTATGTGAGAATAAAAGTTTAGGGCAAACTTCAACACCTGTAACCACTATCATAGCTGTGGTTTGTCATTTATTAGGCTTTTTTATCATGGAGAGTAACAACTCCCAACCATGAGTTTATTTTATGGATGGATAACCCTTAAAACACATTACCTCGACTCCACATTAATAGAGATTACACGTGTCATTTGTCATTTCCTCTATAACGATTCCCGGTGGCTCTCTTTTATTGATGCACAAACCTTAAAGCCTGTAGTTCAACTTTACATATAACCGCACATTCTGATCAACCTGCATTGCTATTCTTTTTCATGTCTTACTCTCGTTGCTTCTTCTTTTCATGTCTTTGTGGTTTTTGTTTTTCCATCTGTATATTACTTATGGAGAGCAATAAGTAATTTACTTGCAGGAGGGGACTCGGTGTATACATTTAAGGTGATTAAACCTGCAAATGTATCGCTCAAAAATGACAGGGAATACTGCCAAATCCTTATGGTGCTTGGCCAAAATAGCCGTCCTGTATATGATAGTCTGTGGGCGCCAAGATTCAAAGAAGCTCAGCAACAAAGGCCGCTACAGTCCTCTGAAAAGAAATGGCAGTGCTACCGTGATTTCAAAGCGTAAGCATGAAGATGATCACGAGAGAAAGAGGGCGAGAAAGAGGACGAAGTGCCCGCATGGACATGTGCCTGTGCTTGTTGGTGAAGAGGGAAAAAGGTACTTCATTCCCATAGCTTATTTGTGTCATCAGGTTTTCATTCTTCTTCTGGAGAGAACCAGGCTCGAATCTGGCTATAAACATGACTTTCAGGGAGGTATCCTCCTTATGTGTGATGTGCAAGTGTTCGAGCATCTGATCCATCTCATTCAGAACAACCCCGCTTCCCACAGTATGGATGTTGTCACTCAGGATGTGCTCCACCAGCTTGCTGCAATGGAACGCTCTGGTCCACGAATTATTGAATGAATATTTTTCTTGGCCATAGTTCAATTTGATCGCCTTTATGTTGCAGTGTGGATTTTTTTTTCCCTTCCAGAAAAGCCAGCCAACTGGTTGTTTCGCTGTTTAAAAGGAACAGACTTACACTCCTCTAAATATCTCTAGATCTTAAATTAAAGCCGTAGTCTTCTCCTCCTCTAAATATCTCTGGATCTTAAATTAGAACCCTAGTCTTCTGCCAGATCTCTTATACATGTAAAAGGAAAAATTGACTACATGTGATGTCTCTGGATTTTGAACTGTTAACCAAATCTTCTTCCAGAACCCGAGTATTGTGCCAGAGATATTGCCAGAAGTCGGATCTGTGTGATTTGAGCGGAACTTGTTTTTGTTTTTATATACTGTATTTTGGAATCTTTTAAACTAGGATGGCTACGATGAATTGCAGCCTCTTTTTCTCCCTGCACGATGTCAGCAGAGCATGAAGCTTTGTAAAATGTCGAAATCTGTATAATTTTGTGTCCGGGCGAATGGAAATTATTAGCAATTTAATTTATATTTCGGTTCAAGTTTTTTCTCTGGCTATGAATTTTCATATAGCGATTCGAGTTTTCTTTTTATTGTCTGATGAAGGAATTTTCTTAGAGGCCAATACTGGGATTACTGTAATTTTTTCTCTGGCTATGGAATTTTCGTAAAGGCCGGTACCGCGATTCCTGTAATTACTCATTTTCAAGAGAAATTAATCTTTATTTTGCCATTAGAAGCTGGTTCAATCTCTGGTTCGTATTATTATCATTCAGAATTTTTTTAGGCGTGAAAAAATTAGTTTTAAATTCGAAAAGAAAAAATGTTTCCTGGGAATTGTTTTTAGGTCAATGCTGAACTATTCGGAACTTTGACATTTATCACAAAATTCATAAATTAATTGATGGTAAATTATTTTTAATTCTGCATTTACCCTAAGTGTATATTGTTTATATTCGAATAGATTGTAAGTGTCTTTATGAAGTTCCTCGAGATACTTAAATACCGAGGTTCAAAACTAATGTCATTTTTCTAGCCCCGGAATCTGGCGCTATTTCAGCAAAATTTATGATTTGGTATATCGTTTCATCATACTTAGATTGTGTTCATGATTCCACATTGCTGTGAGAAGTTTTCGGGTTGTTTAAAGCCACCCAAAACATTAAAAAGAATTTCGACACGTCACATTTCTAAAAACCGTTGAAATTTTGTTTTTTTTTTATTCTATAGACAACGCCTCGGCGGGGATTTTTTAAGGGGAATTTGGTCAAACAATTTGATTTTTTGTTATTGGAATCTTGTTTTATTGTATATTTAGATTTACAGTGAAAACTTTTTTCAATATAAAAAAAAACAATTCACAATTTCAGGAAAAATATTTTTAATATAATCACTAAAATAGTGATAATCGCTCACAAATCATATTTATTTTTTAAAAGATATGTTTATCATGGTTCTTGGCTATTGTCATACAATTTACAAGTTTTTAGTCTAACAATGTTTTAAACGGTTTTTAGTCTAACAATGTTTTAAAAGTTTAAGGTATTTAAGCTTAAGATATTTTAGGCTTACTCCATATATTGTTTTACTATGAAGCTTATAGAAATTTGTTCTTATATTTGCAATATTGTTATGGTGGTTTTTTTTCACTTTAACAATGTTAAGTTCATTTTTCCTTTCATTTTAGTTTCACAATGACTCACCTCATTCACATTAAGCTCTAGAATCCTTCTTGTTGACACACATACCTACACAATACACGAACCATTACAAAAATTCAAAACAAAACAATAAACCTTAATTAAATGGTAGGCGGGGCCTCTCTCCATGGGTGTAATAAAGTGATCATTGTGCCTTTCAATGGTGCTTTTATGTGTGAATGATGTTGAGGAGCACACTAGTTTGTTTCCGCATACTAGAGGCCCAAGTTGCATATTACCTTATGCAAGTTTGATCAAAATAGTTAACAAAAATGTTCTTATGTATGTGGTATATAGTTTGTAAGTCAGGTATTAAACTACCCAAACTCTATGTTTTATTATGTCAACTAACTTAGGGCTAACCTTGATCATTACATAAGAAAGGGCACTGCTTGTGAATCTTGACATGCATAAAGTGTTTAAAAAGCTATTATAAAGAGCACTAATATATTACATTGATGTGATAACCACAACTTACATGCGATATATCAAACATATCGTTTATCATATGATAACACTCCACTTTGATCTTGTTGATAGTGTTGGGCTTGCCAACATTCAAAGGGGTTTCTTGGATATGCGGTCCCAACTAGACCTCACACCAATTGGTGTGGCAGCGCAATCAGGAATATGTCTCAGTTGTCATCTACTTAAATATTTTCCTTGGCTTTAGTTGTGAGAAAGAGAGAGAATCACATATGTGCCTTCAAAGAGCAAGTAAGTGTGCTTGGTTAATGTTTGGTTGCAAGTACATCAAAGTTCTTCTACTGCGAAGAGAAGAGGAAGTGAACCACTAAGGGAGAGGTAATAATACCACCCTAGTAGAGACACATACAAACATGGAAGATTTGTCTAACATCTAGCAGAATAGTCCACAAAGACGCGACAATCATTACAACAACTACAACACATTCTCAATACAATAAGCACTAAAATAACCAAAATAGTTCAACTACTTTAGTACAAGTGAAAGAAAACATGAATCATAAACATTTGCAAAATAGTCTTACAAATATCCATAATCCATGCATGACATCAAGCTTAAAATATTAAGTAAAAGTCTCAAGATGCATGTGTACAATGAACATAACTTGCTCCAATAGTGGAGTGTTGGAGCCATTACTTACTCCCCAAAAGTACCAACTATGTCTCTCTAATGCCTTAGAGAGAAAGTTGAAAATTCATCTACTTGTATAACGAGGGTGTATATATAACAAATGGGTGATCCTTCACCTCCCTTATGACTCTTGGACTACCCTCATGATTGTTTGACTTCCCTATGACTTTTCAACTTTTACATGATTCTTTACATTCTATATATTGTTGGAATTTCTGTGTGACACATTAGAAACCCTTCATGTACTTTATTGATTTATTCCTTCCTACTTGTTATGTTAATTAACAAGTTATTTACCATGTAAATACTGGAAATAAATACAAGTACATGCTCAACACATTACGGATCATCAACTGAAGGAAACAGAAACAAGCACACAAGTGACACTGTTGTTTTTGGACTAATGTCCCTGGAAAAACCCAATGCAGGAAAACGGGTTCAGCTATCTGAGGGTTTGATTTATTAAGTAGTTTCATAATACAATATGGGTGCCAAATCCAGCTCACCCAACAAAGGAAAATCTTGGCAGTAGTACCTCTCTACTCGGAAGCAGATATTTTGGGTGAAACTCTAGATAAACACTCCAGCAGCTCCAATCTGCCCCACGAAACCCCAGCGTCAGCCTCTAAGGACTGCGTTAGCTCTCCCGGTAGTTCTGGTTCTTCCCAACAGTTCCAGCTCCTACCCTCTATGTCAGCGTTCCCTGTTGTTTCAGCAGTTCCCAGCAGTTCCGACTATTCCCAACAGTTCCAGCTTTTGTGCTCTGCATCAGCGTTCCCAGAAGTTCCCAGTTAATCCGGAAGTTCCCGACAGTTCCGGCTGTTCCTGGCAGTTTCGGCTTCTGCCCTCTACATCATCTTTTCTGATTGTTCTTGCATTTCCAGACAGTTCCGATTGTTCTAGCAGTTCCCGACAGATCCAGTTGTTCCCAGCAGTTCCGGCTTCTACCCTTTGCGTCAACTTTCCTGGTTGTTCCAATAGTTCCCGGTGTTATCTATGCCTCTCTGCTTCTGTATTCTCTTCCCCTCAGCTGCAACTCTGATCACTCTCTCAACTTTCAAAGCAAACCCAGCCCTAGAAAGTCGAAATCTTGATCTCTTGGCGTGTTCTCCAAGTGACCCTCAAGCCTCCTCGTATACTTTTCTCATTGAAAAATCAACGGTCGAGATTAAATCTCTAATCAACGGCTAGATTAGATATGGCTTGATCCATGATTTTTGGACCATTCTAATACAGTTTTATGTCAATTCACATTAATATTTTAATTTTCCCGACTCCATTAAAAGTATTAATATCTTCCAAACTATTTAGAATCTGCCTAAACCCTTTCTGGGTATTGGAGATCTCATGGGCATTAGTCTCTCCACCAATTTTCATGGCTAGATCACATCTGATGCTACCCCCAATCAACACTCCCTCTTAGCGAGGACTATGCTCTAATAATACCCCTCACTGAGCATCACTCTAATCATTTGGCATCGGTCCCTATGCTGATGCTAAGCCTACTGCCCAACATCCTTTGCACTACTGCATCTTGTACTGCAAACCATGGCCCTGCCACTACCACTGTTGCATCCGTACTGCAACTCCCTCTGTATCTGCGTTGTTGCCCATGGCCCTGCCACTGCCACTGTTGCATCTGCACTGCAACCCCTCTCATCATGTTGCATCGTGATGCCCATAGCACTACCATTGCTAATTTTTACACTGCAACCCAGTTACGAAGAAGTAAGTAACTGATCTCTCAACTTTGACGTCTTCGTTGGGCTAGAAACACTCCTGATGTTGAATCTCCCTTTGTCACTAACAAGTGCTCCCTATTTGACCTCTGCGTTGCCGCAGCAACTCCATGCATCTCACACCATTGCACACCTCTCTATGCCATCCTGCACTGGTGCAACACTCCCGTCCCTCTCGCACTGTTGCAGCTTGCTAGCCTCACACTGTCTTGGGAATCCTGCACTGTAGCTCTCTCTGTTGCTCCATCCGCATCTATCTCTATTGACATTTCCAGTATTGCTACTCCTCTTTGGGGCTCCCATAGCAAGGTCTAACCTAAGAGGTTGGGTACCTTGAGGATCCTGCCGCTCATCATCTGTAGTCTGTCTTACTACAGCTCGATATCTCCCCACTTCCGCTCAAGTGGAATGTGAGCACTCATGGTACACAAAACAGAAAGGATCCTGACCCTCCAGATGACAAAGTTAGATGCCTTATCCAACATGTCCTCATCCCTCGGCCCATTCATGGCCATCTCTCTGATCTTCTTGTCGGCTCCTCTGAGTCTTTCTACTTCCCGCGACTCCTACTGAGTCTACTTCCTGTTTGGAAGTTATATGTTTGACTCTTGTTGAGTCTCTCTACTTCTTGCCTGGAAGTTCTTAGTTTGACTCCTGCTGAGTCCCTCCACTTTCCGTTTGGAAGTTCTCGGTTTGACTCCTGTTGAGTCTCTCTACTTCTCGTCTGGAAGTTCCCGGTTCAACTCCTGCTGAGTCTCTCCACTTCCCATCTGGAATTTCCCTTTTGGACTCCCTCTGAGTCCTAATTTCCCACTTGGAAATCCTTTTGCTAACACCAAGTTGCCCCTCTCTGATCGTTTGTGTAATAGCGACACTAATCTAGATTTGTTGGCTAGAAATCTGCCTCGGCAGCAACTCCCTCTACCTTGGTCTTGCCCTGTTACGTATTGTTCTGACTACAGTACCCCACCAGCTCCACTCTGCAGCTTACCCATAGCCTCCTAAACCCCAACAAACTGAAGGTTAGAACTCCTAAGCTCTATGCAGTCCCGGCATCAGTATCAGCTTCCTCATCCAACTGCATCAGCCCTCCTGTCCTTGCCCCCTCTGCCTCTGTGCAGCCTCTTCTTGGCTCAATCTTGATGATGCAGGCACTGCATCACCCCTTCCTTGCTTCTACTTTGCTAGGAATAGCTTTTGTCACTCAGGACAATTGATTTCTGTTGTTGCTGCTCTGCTTAGCTGATGTCCTCAATTCTCCTGTGATCTACAACCACGCTCTGATACCATGTTGGAATTTCTAAGTCTGACACGTTAGAAACCCTTCATGTACTTTACTGATTTATTCCTACCTACTCGTTCTCTTAATTAACAAGTTATTTACCATGTAAATACTAGAAATAAATATAAGTACATGCTCAACACACTATAGATCATCAATTGAAGGAAACAAAATCAAGCACACAAGTGACACTGTTGTTTTTAGACTCATGTCCCTAAAAAAACCCAATGTTGGAAAACCGGTGCAACTATATGAGGGTTTGATTTATTAAGAAGTTTCATAATACAATCTGGGTGCCAAATCTGACTCACCCAATAAAGAAAAATCTGAGCAGTAGTACATCTCTACTCGAAAGCAGATATTCCGATTGAAACCCCGGATAAACAATCCGACAGCTCCATAGCTCCAATTTTCCCCACGAAACCCTAGCATCAACCTCTAGGGACTGCCTCAGCTCTCCCGGCAGTTCCAGCTTCTGCCCTTTGCATCAGCTTTCCCGGTTGTTCTTCGCAGTTCTGACTTCCGTCCTCTGCGTCAACTTTCTTGGTTGTTCCAACAATTCTAGTTATTCCCGACAATTCCGAATTCTACCCTCTGCATCAACTTTCTCGGCTATTCCGGCAATTCCATGTAATTCGAGTTGTTCTGGTAATTCCCGACAGTTCTGGATGTTCTCGACAATTTTGGCTTTTGCCCTTTGCGTCAGATTTCCCGGTTGTTCTGGCAGTTCCTGATGCTATCTCTACCTCTCTGCTTTGTATTCACTGCCCCTCAGCTGCAACTCTGATCACTCTCTCAACTTTCTCAGCAAACCCAGCCCCAGAAAGTCGAAATCTTGATCTCTTGGTGTGTTCTCTAAGTGACCCTCAAGCCTCCTCATATACTTTTCTCATTGACAAATCAATGGCCGAGATTAAGTCCCTGATCAATGGCTAAGATTAAATCTGGCTTGATCCATGACTTTTGGACCATTTTAACACAGTTTTATATTAATTCACATTAATATTTTATTTTTCCCTAATTTTAGACTTAGGGACTCCATTGAATATATTTATTATTTTAATATCTTCCAAATTGTTTAGAATCTGACCAAACCCTTTCTGGGTATTGGAGATTTCATGTGCCTTAGCCTCTCCACTAATTTTCGTGGCTAGAGCACATCTGATGCTACCCCATATCAATATACATGACCTTTGGACTTCCACTTTACAATACATTTTTGAATAAGAATTTACATAATCCACAAATGATGTGGCACATGATGACTCATGACATGATATGACATGACACTAATGACATGGAATACATGATGATATGGAAAAGTCAAGCCATTCTTTGTTGTTTCTTGCTTTGTGTCTTCTTGAAGATATAACTACATCTCTTCTTCCACCTCTGTATGGCTTAGAGATGAGGAGTCTTCATTGTTATCTAGATCTCAAGTTGTTGTTGTAATCTGATGTCCTTTTGCTTCCTCTTGATTGATCGGCTTGTACTTGCAAGTATAGAGGTGTCTTCTAGCATGACCTCCTTCTTCATCTCCTTCATCATCATCCTGTCATAGTGTGATTGTTATATACCTAGGGGGGATAATATGGGGTACCAAGGGAGGTACCCAAGGTAATAATGTAATAATGGGATGGGCCATAGTAATAAATAAGGTGGTTAACCCATGTCATGTAAGGGACCACAAGTAGTTAATAATAATGTAAGGAGCCCATGGTATTAGTTGATGGTATGAGGAAACCGTGGTAATGATGCATGGTATTGTATGTATGAGGCCTATATAGAGGCTAGAGACTCCACATGGAGGGATATGAAGAGAAGCATTCTTGTATGAACAAGCATATGGCTTGTGGAGTATTCTCCTTCCTTAAGGAGTGAAAGTATGGTGTTGCCCTACGTTTTGGGTTTATGAAGCCACCCAAAACATTAAAAAGAAGACACGTCACAACCGTTGAAATTTTGTTTTTTCGGATTCCATAGACAACGCCTCGGCGGGGATTTTTTAAGGGGAATTTGGTCAAACAATTTGATTTTTTGTTATTGGAATCTTGTT